>JAJEJO010001456.1:14952-42686 GCA_020662805.1 Glaucomys volans
AAAAAAGAGAGAGGATCACTCTGGATTCTCTGGAGAAAGAACGTTCTAGTTCTAGAAGGGCACAGAGGCAGGGTGTGAAGGTCAGAAGTAAAAAATGCAATAATTCCGGTGAGAGGTGTTGGGGGTGGGACCAGGTGTCAGCAGTGGAGATGGTGCAAAGTTGAACCCTTCCAGAAAAATCTTGACGGGAGAGTCAGCTGAACTCACTGACTGGCTGTGGGGTAGACAGAGAGGCATCCAGCTTGTCTCCAACTACAAAATGGAATGAGGTCCTGGTACAGGCTGTGACATGCTGGAGCCTCCAGAACATTCTGCAAGGTGGAAGAAGTCAGACGCAAAAGGCCTGAGAGTGTAGAATTCCATTTGCATAAAATATCAAAGAATAAGCAAGTCCAGCAGATGGAATGCAGACGGGTGGCTTCCAAGGGTTGAGAAAAAGGTGGAAGAGTTTTCCTAGGGGAGATAAAAATGTTTTGGAATTAGATAGAGCGATCGTACAACACCGTGTAACATTAAATGCCGCTGAATTGCTCACAAGAAGATTTCATATTCTTTGAATTTCACTTCAATTTTTAAACACTGGAGACTCCAATGTCTTTGAACCCTTGAAGATTGCGTTGCCAATTAAATTCTGGTGTTTGGCTTCGGATGACCATTGGTTGGGGGATGCCTGTTGACTATCCACGTAAGGCTGTCACAGAGACGGATGGATGTGCGGTGACTTCAGGGACAATGCTGGAGATATTGGGGAGTCTCCAATACACAGCTTATCTTTAGACTCAGAACTGGATGACATCAAATCTCTGCTTCCTGGAGAAAGCAGTCAGAAATAGAAATCACGTTATTATAGAAAAGTAAACCAATGTTTGCATTGCACATCCAACTTCGTGGGCTGCAATGCATACCTTCTCTGTTAGAAAAGGCTGCGGCTCTTTAAACCCATCCAGGCATGACTGATCTGGAGCCAGGCAGGGCCGGGCTTGTTGGGAGGGGAGAGGAAGGCTGCCCAGCTCCTGGCCGACTCCAGAGATTCTCTGCAGCCCCTGGGAAACAGCAGCCAACTTCGTGTCTTTTAACCATGATTTATCTGCCATGCCCATGAGCACTGTTTTCGTTCTGCTGAGACTTGTCGGTTGAAAAGCCAGAAGGAAACCCACAACTTATTTGTTAGCACCAGTAAAACTTTGCCAAACTAAGGAATGCAGCATTTGGAACAACTATCTTCCATCGTCGGGAGTCACGGCCAATTAGCAACCATCACCAGCAAACAGCATTAACAATTGATTAGTAAACTCTTCCTGTGTGCCCAACATTCACCTAAGGGTTTTGCGTCCATCATGACATTCTGTTCACATTAGGGCTGGGAGGTAGGTATTAATAGTGTGAACCCAGTTTGCTGTATATCAACAAGCACAGAGAGGTTAAGTGATTTGCCCAAGTTCACACAGTTCACACATGAAGAAGCAGGGGACAAACTCAAATATGCCCCACTCTAAGCCCTGTGCTTTGGAGGAATAAAAACAAGAAATGCCAGAAACTTCCCCTCCCACCATTGTGCACTAGGTGGTTAGACAAGGTGTGGTCTGGATCCCTCCAAGTGACCATGAGCCTCCTTGCCAGCCCTTAGCATAGGGACTGGCACATGATCGGTGACTAGAGTTTGTTGGACAAATGACTGAACAAATGAAGAAGCACAAGAAAGAATGATTATCATGGACCACACTGCCTTGCTTGCTAATTAGCCTTTCTCTCCAGCCATGCCATGAGTCATGTGAAGGGAGGGGTCTTTTTTATATAACAATAAGTCCAAGGGTTGGGGTATAATTAGTTTAGAGATCAGGTTAAAATACATGAACTTGGGCAGACTGCTTGGGTCCAAATTGGGTCTTCTCTGTGTACTGTGAGACCTTGAGCAAGTTAGTCAACCTCTCTGTGCTTTGATACTTTCAACTGGAAAATAGAAGAATGGTAATACCTACTCTTTAAAGATAATTATCAAGATTAAATAAGATGTTGGTACCTAGCCACACACCCAATAAACAGTCACTGAGTATCTATAAGGCCACTGAGAAAGTATTCCTCGGCTGTCACTGATGGGGTGTACACCATAAGCTAGATTAATAGCTTTTTTTGAAGATCTATTTTCTTCCTGGAACTGAGCTAAGCACCTAATATGCATCACTGCATTTGATCCTGACAGTAATATCAGATGGGTACTCTTATTATCCTGTTTTCCTGATGAGAAGACTAAGAGAGATTAAGTAATTTTCCAAGAGTGTCAAAACAGATAAATGCAGATAAGGGAAGGGAATCAGTCTATGTTCTATAAGGTCATGTATCAAAAAAAAAAAAAACGTCCTAGATATTTCTAACAGAGGGAATTTAATAGAAGAATTGATTATACAAGAGATTCAACAGCTAGAAAAGACAAACAGGAGCTGGTGAACTGGGCTTAGCAACAGCAGGAAGCTGCTGTCACTGCTAGGGCTGGAGGGACAGCTAGAGGGACAGGAGGAGGTGTGTTACGGTTGCGGATGTGCAGAGCTGGGCCGAACTGAAGCAGCTAGTCACAGCCAGGCTGCGCAGGAGGAACTGAACCACAGGGGCTCAGAATCTCCGAAGTTGGGGGCGGTGAGACCACTTGGCTCCTCCCCCTTGCTCCACCGACCAATCTCCTGCCAGCACCTCTTAGGGGCTCAGTTCAGCTGGAAGCCGATTGGCCAGCTGCAGTAGGGCTGTAGCTTTCGGAGGAGGGGCGGAGTCTGGAGCTGAGATCCAGCAGGTGGGTTCAGAGAAGGGGCTTCACTGCTAGAAAGGGAAGTTAGGAGGGATGGGAAAGGGACGGCAGACACGAAAGTCCAGGTTCTTAACCTGGAGAGGACAAACCCAAAAGCCTGCAGAGTCCAGGCAGACTCCACAAAGGCCTGGAGCGAGCAGGTGATAGGGAGTGGTGAGGACTGCGTCAAACTGGAGGAACCACCCTTCCCGACCTGGGGCAGCCTAGCAAGCCGAGCCAAAGTCTGCCAAGCAGGAGTCAAGCTCAGCGCTGCCCGCTGGGCTGACCTCACAGGAGAAATGGAAAATCTTGATTTTTCCAGTTAAATCTACCACATTCTAAATGTTGGTCAAATGATAGATTTAGCTTGAAAAATCTGGAAATCAAGTCCAGACGAGCCTGGGACGTCTTGTGGGCCAGAAAGCAAAGACATGTATCAAAGACTCTTTGGGGGTCATGGTCATGTCGAGAGGACACAAAACTAGCGTAATGAGATTCGCCCTTGCCATTTTTTGAGGAAAAAGACGAAGAGAGGGAGAGAAGAAGGGAGGAAAAGGAGGGAGAGAGGGAACAAGGAAAGAGGGAGGGAGGGGAGAGGGAAGGAGAGAAAGAAAGGAAAAAAGGACAGAAGAGAGGGAACAAAGGAAAAGGGGTGAGCAGGGAATGGGCTAGGGGTGCGACTCCACGGTATGGCTCTTGGTTAACAAGTTGAAGGCCTCGGTTTGATCCCCAGCACTGAAGAGAAAAGAAGAAGAAGGAGGAGAAGGAGAAGAATGATTCTGGAACAGAAAAAGAACACCACTAGAGGAACTAATAAAATATAAATAAAATCTGGAGTTTGGTTAAAAGCAATGTATAGCTGGGGGTGGGGGCGGGGGTGCACACCTGTAATCCCAGTGGTTCCAGAGGCTGAGGCGGGGGATCACAAGTTCAAAGCCAACCTCAGCAACTTAGCAAGGCCCTAAGCAACTTAGTGAGACCTTGTTAAATAAATAAATAATTAAGGACAGGAGGTGTGGCTCAGTGGTTAAGCACCCCTGGGTTCAATCCGAGTTACTACTATTACTAATAATAATAACAAAAATATGTATAGATGTTGGTTTGGGCTTCTCAACTTCATCAAAGGTACTGCAGTGGTAATTAAGAAATTGACATTATGGTAACTAGATAGAATCACATAGGAACTCTCTGTCCTATCTTTTGCAACTCAAATTATTTTAAAAAATGAAAAGTTATTTTAGATCAGGTGCAGTGGTGCATGCCTGTAATCCCAGCAGCTCAGGAGTCTGAGGCAGGAGGATCACAAGTTCAAAGCCAGCCTCAGCAACTTAGCAAGGCCCTATTCAACTTAGACTCTGTTTCAAAATAAAAAGTAAAAAGGGTGGGTGTGACTCAGTGGTAAAACACATCTGGGTTCAACCCTCGGTACCAAAAAAAAAAGTTATTTAAAAATAATGAAACACCTTAAATCTATTTTTAAAGATCAACAGGTTCGTAATGATACAAAAGAGAGGGAGAAAAAAAATAATATTAGGAATAGTGAATATGTCACCATTGTAGGTAGTTATCGCATCCAATTCTTACTCTAGAAAAAGTTAAAGGGAAAGAATTTATTCTACCCTGGTCAACAAGGGAAAGAAGGTCTTTGCAGAAGAATTCCAGTTCACAAATGTTGAAGGAAAGAGAGGGCTGGAATCTTACAACGTCGAATGAAATAATTGGCTCATGGAGGATCAGGGATGGATGGATGCTGAAGCCAGAGAGTGACAGGTTCAAGAGAGACTGGATACTCAAGGTTGCCAAATCATCAGCCCATGGGAACTTGAAACTCCACTGGTCAAAAGGGAAGAAACAGCTTCACAATGGAGAGATCAGGCTGTCACCGGTTGAACCCGCCCATCAGTCCTGCCTGCCCCGCGGTGGGTCTGCGCCTTCGTGCATGATGCAACAGAATGCTTGCCACACCCCCCGGGGAAGAGTTGTTGCTGACAGTGTTCAGCCAGAATCTGATCGAACCACGGAACCAGCTTCTTGTTTACAGGAAATACTAGTGATAGAGGGACGGGTTACATACACCACGCGGAAGTGATCGGAGAGCCAAGAAAGTGAGTTATTCTACCAAGGTGACAAAGGACCTCTTTGCTCCATGGGTGGATGACCTGGGGAAACGAGGTGGGGAACCCAGGGCAGGCTGTTGTAGACTGAAGGAGACTTAAGAGACAGAGTCAAAAGCAATATGTGGACCTTGATTTGGGTCTTGGTTTGAATCAGGGAGCTGTTGGGGAAACGTGAATACGGAGGATATTCATGAAGGTTTGGGTCCATTCTGTTAGGCGTTTGTGGTGTTGTGATGGAGTTTTGTTAAGGAGGCATGCCTACTCAAGTATTTAGGGATGAAATGTCATGTTGACTATAAATACCTGAAGATCCTTCAGCCAAAAATGAAAAAAGTACTTGAAACCAACCTAGCAAAATATTCACAACTGTCAAAACAAAGTGATGTATGTATGGGTACTCATTATATGACTCCCTCTACTCCTCTGTATGTTTGAATTTATTTATAATAAAGAAAAAATAAGTATGGACTATACAAGGAGTCAATAATATAAGGCCTGGGACAGGCACGGTGACAGACAGTTGTAATCCCAGTGATTCAGGAGGCTGAGACAGGAGGATTGCAAGTTTGAGGCCAGCCTCAGCAAATTAGTGTGACCTCCAGCAACATACCCAAAAGTTTAAAAAAATAACACAAATAAAAAGCACTGGAGATGTAGCTTAGTGGCAAAGTACCCCTGGATTCAATCCCTAGGACCAAAAATAAAACTAATTAATTATATTAAAGGCCTCTTTTAGAAACTCACACCAAAACCATTGCCACGCCTCAAAAACGAAAACTATGTAATACCACAAAGTATCTATGCAGTGCTCCAATGCCCCTATTGTCTTATCAATAATTTTCATAGAGTTTGTATGAATCAGTACCCAAATAAGATTCACGAACCTCAATGGTTGAACTAGGTCTTCAGTCTCTTTTAATCTCTAGGATTCTTCTCCATCTCTTTGTTTTCTCTTTCAGTTTTTCTGTTGATAACACTGGGTCATTTGAGTTTTGCTGGTGACATTACCATGGTGTCATTAAACATGTTCCTCTCTCCCTGAATCAATGGGAAATTTGCAGTTATATCTAGATACCTAATCGGATTCCGATTTGAGGTCCTTTTTTTTTTTTTCTTTTGGCAAGGATAATGCTGTGCACATCCACTGAGAGATGTGTCATGTCCACTTGTCCTTCCGCCCACGGTATCAGCACAACGCTCATTGCCTAGATTGGCTGAGTCATTAGAAGTCAAGCAGTGTCGAGATTTTATTTTTCCTTCTTTTATGAGTTGGGATATAAGAGGAAACTTCCCCAGTTGTTTTCCTGAGATTCATGAATCCACACTTGACTTGGTCCCTCTATAGACAACTTTCCAAGATAATGAATTAATCCCCTGGTGTGTTAGTCATCTGCTGCCACATCACAGATTACCACACTGAGTGGCTGTAAACAATGCACCTTTATTATACCCCAGATTCAGGAATTGCCCTCAAGGTCAACCTGTGTACCGTGCTCCGTGGTCTCTAAGGAGGCTACATTCCAAGTGCGGGTCAGGACTTCAGTTTTATACAGAGGCTCAACCGAGGAATGGTGACTGTTGGCAGGACCCAGTTTCTTGAGAGTTGTTGAACTGAGGGTCTCAGTTCCTTGCCTCTTGTTTCCTGAAAGTCGCCTTTGGTCCTTGCTTTGGGGGTCTTCCAATATGGTAGCTCAGTTCATCCAAGTCAGCCAAGGAAGAGTTCGGGAGCAAAAGGGCAGTCACCGTCCTACCCAATCTAATCACAGAAGTGACATCCTGCACCTTTGCTGTCTTTGACTATCTAAGGGGAGAGAAACACCCAAGACATTTAACGCTGAAAGGGGAACCACTGGAGGCCATGCGCGGATCCGCCCGCCACCCCAGCATCCCCCAAAGACAACCAGTGAGTCTTTACAAAACGTGACCTGGGTCAACAGGAGCCCTGCTCCATGCTATCTGGACATTGTCGGCCAGCGGAGCAGGGATAAGGACGATCGATGCCCACAACCCCGTGTCCAGTGTCACACACTCCAAACTGACCAGAATCTCACCATGAAGCAGAAAGGGCAATACACTAGCCAGAAGACAAGAAGCAACAGGTTTGACTTCCAGGACACACGCCCTGGGGAAATCTGTGCATCTCCATTTCCTCCCCATCCAGCGAGAAAGTCCTACCTAGCCCAGGGCTACTGAGAGGACTGAGTGACTTGGTATATAGCACCTTCAGCATAGGGACTGGCAAAGCAAGTGCTCCGCAAGCATGAGTGACTGCTGCTGCTCCTCACGTTGCTGAAACCAGCAGTGGTACGTACGAGACCGGACTCCAGTTCAAGGCCCCATGGTTGTGGTGAGTGTCTTTGCTTCTGCCCGGCCTGTCCTTGGCCACAGTCCTTGCTCACTCACTAGGAAAGTTTTATCTTTCAGGAGACCACGCCAAATGAAGGTCTCCTGTTTTCCTTCCCAGCACGAACTGGTAATTTCAAGCCATTTAAGTAGCAATTAAATAGCTTCAAAAGTGAATCTGACTCATTAAACACGCCAGTGTCTCAAAAGACTTGGTCCTAAATTAAGCCAAGCCCTCCTGTTCTCTTTAAAAGCATAAGTACTCTCTAAAATGGGTTTCATTTTTTCAGAATGCATAAGTGATATATGAATATACTCCTTTAAAAAAAAAAGCCATACAGAAAAGGACAAAAGTCTCATTGTCCTGGCAGGGGAGGTGGCCCAATGGCAGAGCACTTGTCTAGCATGTGCGAGGACCTGGGTTCAATCCCCAGCATGGAAAAATAAATTCATTGACTGCACCCTCCATCCCTGTTTCCTCTCTTTCCAGAGGTAACCACTGCTAACAAATTGATATGCAGTCTTCTGGAACACTGTCTCCGCATTTGTATAAAAATACACACACACGCCAGGTGGTGCACCCCTGTAATCCCAGCACTTGGGAGGCTGAGGCAGGAGGATCATGGGTTCAAAACCAGCCTCAGCAACTTAGCAAGGCCCTAAGCAACTCAGTGAGACCCTGTCTCTAAATAAAATACAAAATAGGACTGGGGATGTGGCTCAGTGGTGGAGTGCCCCTGGGTTCAATCCCCAGCACCAAAAAAAAAAAAAAAAATACACACACACACACACACACACACGTATATATCCATCAAAACCTGTGCTAGGGTCAGAGTTGTAGATTAGTGGTAAAGCACTTGCCTAGCATGTGTGAGGCACTGGGTTCCAACCTCAGCACCACATTAAAAAATAGATAAATAAAATAAGGGTATTGTGTCCATCTACAATTAAAAATGCATTTTTAAGAACCTATGCTACTATTTTATAAGGGTTTTTTGTTTTTATTTTCTTCTGTTGTTATGTTTGGTTTGTTTGGTTTTGGGGTTTTTTTGGGGGGAGGACTGTTTGGTTTTTGCTTATTGTTTTTGTGTTTGAGATGGGCTCTTGTTGAATTACCCAGGTTGGCTTCAAACTCCTGGGCTTAAGTTACCCTCCTGCCACAGCCTCCTGAGGAGCTGAGATTAAAGGTGTGCACCACTGTAACAAATAAGGTTATATTATAGACATTGTTCTACAACTTGTTTTTTTTTTTCCTCTCACATGCCACATCCAATTTGTATTTGTCTGTTTTCTGTTACTATAACAAAATACCTGAGGCTGGGTAACTTTATAGAGAAAGGAAATTTCTTTAGCTCTCAGTTTTGGAGATTCCAGGGAAAGATACCAACATCAGCTTGATCAACATCTGGTATGATACCAGATACCATATCAACATCTGTTGATACCAACATCTGGTGAGGTCCTCATGGTGGATGGCATCACAATGGTTGGGAGCATTTGCTAGAGGAGGAGAGTACATGGCGAGACAGGAAGCCAGAGCAAGGGGAAGAAGGGCCAGTTTGTTCTTTTATAACCACCCTCTCTTAAGAACTAACTTCAGGTTCCATGAGTCCCTTTCCAAGGTCAGAGCTCCAAATGACCTCCCACTGGACTCCACCTCTCAAAGCCCCCACCACTTCCATACCACCACACTAAGGACTAAATGTATGAACTTTTGGGAATCACACTCAAACCATATCCAAGTCACAATCCCCCAGCATATTATGTCCACTATTTCTAAAACCTACATCCAGGATCTGACCACTTGCCAGCACCACCAGGGCTCCTGCCCTGGCCCTTATGTCAATCCTTGCTGCCCCTATGGTTCCTTCTCAATGGTTCTTATAGAGTGACTCTTTTAAACTTTCATTAGACATACCAAAAGAATTAAAAAGCAGTGACTCAAACAGTGAATATCAATATTCATAGCTGCACTCTCTACAACAACCAAAACTGTAGAAACAATCCAAGTGTCCATTGACAAAAGAACAGATAAACAAAATGTGGTACGTCCATACAATCAAATGATATTTTTAAAGAAGGAAATTCTGACACAGGTTCCCCCATGAATGAACCTTGAAGACACTACGCTAAGTAAAGGAAGCCAGGCACGAAAGACCAAGTATTGTTAGATCCCACTTACATGAGAGACCTAGAGTCGGCGAAGTTGTGGAGACAGAACGTAGAATGGTGTTTGCAGGGCTGTGGGGAGAGGATGTTGGGAGCTATTGTTCCATGGGTAGAGTTTCAGTTTGGGAAGAGGGAAAGCTTCTGGAGTTGGATGGACGTGATGTCCGCACAACAATGTAAATATACTCAATGTCACTGAACTGTGCACGTAAAATGGTTAATATGACAAGTTTCATGTTATATATATATATATATATTTTTTTTTTTTAACCAATAGTATAGAATACATGCAAAACTTTTTTAGTCAGTTTACATCATTTCAAACCCTCTAAGGATCCCCACCTCACTCTGACTCAAGACCAAAGTTCCTATCCTGTCCTACAAGGCCCTCCCACAAGTAAACCTCCCTCTCAATCTCTTCTCTGTTCACTTCCTCTTCAGACACAATGCCCTCCCCAGGACCTTTGCACTTACTGCTCCCACTGCCTGGAATATTGTCCCACATATCTGCAGGGCTGGCTTCCTTCCATCCTTTGGTTCCTTGCTCATGACTCTCCTCCTCTGATCACACTGCCTAAAATTCAGTCTCCTCCAGCGCATCCTATTTGGTCTACATTGATTGTTTCTCCTTAACAGTTATTACCTTCTAGAAGATTCTTTGTCATCCTTATTTGCATATTGTCTGTCTTTGCTTGCCAGTGTATCTCTAGAGCTTAGCACATATAAGCACTGCTCAATGATATTTGTTGAATGAATGAAATTTCTCCTGGATCTTTCTGCATTGGTCCATTTGAACTTTATCTTATTCTTCTTTTACTGCAGTGGAGTATTTAGCAGTTTGGGAATGACAGAATATGTATTATTGTTTCTTTCACACACATGCATGACTGAGGACTTTCTCGGCCTTGTACAACGTCACAGAATTTTCAAGTTTTCAAGACCTGACTTGACTTTTCTCAAGGTTCCTGGATGCAACTGAAACCCTCCAACCTCGAGCTGCAACATTTGTCTGAAAGCCTCCTCTTCCTCAGGTCAAGGTCCTGGGAGCCCAGCCAGTGGGAAGAGAAAAATGGAAAGGTATGTGCTCAGAGTGGCCAGGCAGGCACAGAGCGCCGGCCTGGCTGTGCCCTGTGTGATCTGGGGCTTGTGGTTGGATTTCTGGGAACACAGGGAAAACGGCCAGGCTTGGCAGGGCCTGGAGGCCTTTGTGGCTGACCAGCCAGGGAGACTGGAGAATGGAGCAGAGGAGGCCTGGGTGCACTGGGAGCAGAGGTCCCACACTCAAATGCCCACAATGCAGAATCAAGAGGCTCAGGCAGGGTCTGAGCACGCTGAGCTCTGGCCAAGTAGGGGCCCTGGGGACCTGAGCGTCCATTCAGCTGCCTCCAGCTGCGGGCCACCCAGGCCAAACAGGAATAGGAGCCCCATGTGGCCCAGATCTCCTGATTCCTTATTTTCCATAGAATCAGGAAATCAGCTTCTGTATACTACTTCCTGATTTTTAAACACTGCTTCAAAATTTTTAAAAATACCAGGTGATCTGACAAAAATGTTTGAAAACTGAATCTTTCCCTGCACTTAACCACCCAGGGGCTGTCAGTGTGCAACCCTGTGGGGTAGCAAAACCACATCTCACAACATGGACTTTGGTCCTGGTCTTTGGGCATTGCCTTTGTTTGGACAAGTTCCTTGACATCTCCAAGTCTGTCTCTTTATCTGTAAATTGGAGGGGAAATAGAACGTACTTCACAGTATTAAGTGGGAGGATAAATGAGATTTAGTAAGCCAGGCATGTCAGTGCTCACCTGTAATCCCAGCAGCTCGGGAGGCCGAGGCAGGAGGATCAAAAGTTCAAGGCCAGCCTCGGCAACTTAGCAAGGCCCTAAGCAACTTAGGGAGACCCTGTCTCAAAATAAAGAGTAAAAGGGGGATATTCACAGCATCCACTGCTATGTTGTGGTCAGAGGCAGAGGAACACTGAAGCTTGCTGTGACCTGGAGCAATGAGGCAGAAGAGGCAGGGACTTACCTTTCATCAGTGTTATCAGATAAGATTTCTGTCAAACAAGCCTGAGACCCAGGGCATGGGGCCTCCAGACCTGCAGGTGGCAGATGCATCACCGAGAGGCTCCGGAACTCTCAGGAAAGGGCAGCTCCCAAGGTGGAGTTTGCATTCTGCACTCCACGGTGCCGGTTTGAGCCTAATGGCAAGACTTTACATTTGTGTTTGTCGTAGTTTATCTTCTTCATTGGGGGCTGGACATTCCGGTCTGTCAAGTTGCTGTAAATAGATGTGTTGGTTGTCCCTCCTGACTTCCTTCTTTTGCAGTTGGGCTGAAATTTTCACCAGAATCAGCTAGGTGTCTTTTGGTTGCAAGCAACAGAAACCCCACAACGACTTAACCAAGAGGAAATTCACAGCCCATGCACCGGAATGTCCAAGGGATAGCCCTAACCTCAGGTGAGGCATTAGGTGGGTCAAATGACAACACCAGGACCCAGTCTGCCTTTCTGGGCAGGATCCACTCTTACGCAGTCTGTTCCCAGTTATCACTCCACATCTGAACAACTCCCAAGCCAACAAGCCTTCCTGAGAACTGAAAGAAAAAGTCTTTGTAGAGAGTTTCACTGACCACGGTTGACCTTGACTTGGGTCATGTTCCCTCCTTAGACAAACCACTTTCCCAAGAAGAATACAACGTGCTGGTTGCTAGTGGTGGGCTATATCAGCCCTGAAATGGATGGTGACGAATAGAATCAACACCCCAAGATCCAAATATACATTAGAAGTGTCAGACACAGTGGTGCATGCCTGTAATCCCAGTGGCTCCAGGACTGAGGCAGGAGGATTGAGAGTTCAAAGCCAGTCTCAGTCAAAGCAAGGTGCTAAGCCCCTCAGTGAGACCCTGTCTCTAAATAAAATACAAAACAGCACTGGGATGTGGCTCAGTGATCGAGTGCCCCTGAGTTCAATCCCCATTTCAAAAAAAAAAAAAAATACACACACACACATTAGAAGTGAAAAAGGGGGGTGGTGAGTCCAGAGGTAAATCAGATGCTGATACCTGAAGTTGAATGAACGTATGCTTCATGACCCCAAATCACATTCATCTTATCTTCTATGCAAAACGATGTTCAAGCTGCAATTATCAAAGTCAATATGGCTTCAACATCTAACACGGCATTGATCAGCAGGGCGACCTGGCTGATCCTGGATTCCCTTTCATATCTCTATCAATGTCCTAGAATTGCACTAACTAGTTAAAGAAAGCACAAGCGCTGTTCTTCTACAGTAGTATTAAAATATTCTCTAGAACACTTTCTTTTTTTTTTTTTTTTTGGCACTTAAAGATCCCTACCTCTAGAATTAGTCATCGATCCATCCAGACATGAATTCACCTGATTTCGCCATCATCCAGCCCACATATCTTCATCTAGAAAAAAAGTGTGTTTTAAAAGAAAATTTGGCCAAATGATTCATAGTTCAAACAAGTCCATATGGAGACTCTGATGCCCTCAGATTAGGGTCTCTATCCAAAAGGGTCAAAAGCAGGTTTGCCCTTTGGTAAGTCAAGCTGTCTACCAGAACACAACACTCTTCTGTTCACAATTGCTTAAAATCAACATCTTAAGATTTTTTAGCCTGACGTCAGCTGGTCTGGAGTTCCCAGACACCCCCAAATTCTAACCACCACCCACTTTGGAAATCATGCTGCAAAAGGAGGATGTGATGGCAACACAGTCCCGCAGGGAACTCATTCTGACAGTGTCCATCAACAGAACTAGCCAAGCAAACAGTGTGACCCAGAAGGAAAATCCCCAGAGACAACACATATTGAGGTGAACCACATGAAACGGCTATTCTCGTAGGCAAATCAGAGTCAAATATCAACAATTTCAAAGGTTCACATCTGCATGAGTTAAGGCAGCATCCATTTTTGAAAGCGTGGCCCACAGATTCCTGGGAGGTCCCAAAGACCCTTGCAAGAGAAATGTGAGGTCCAAATTATTTTCATTATAATACTAAAATATGATAGACCTTTTTCACAAAAAGAATATTTGCACTGAAAGTGTAAAAGCAATGGTGGATGTACTAGTCTGTTTTCCATGGCTATGACACAGTGGCACATACCGGATAACTTACCAAGAAAAGAGGTTGATTGTGGCTCACAGTTCTGGATCAAGACAGAGAGGCTGCATCAGCCTTCTTGCTGGCAGAGTCAGAAAGCAATGCAAGCCACAACACCACAGTCAGATTAAGAGGGGGGGATGGCACCCTCTAAATCCTACACAATAGGGATTAAACTTCAATCTGAGTTTCAGACAAACCATATTCAGACCACAGCAGTGAGTCAATTTACATGAAGCTGGAATTCCTTGGTGGATTTTAACTAAAGCAACACGTTGCAACATGTTGCTCAGATGACAATCCAGGGGGGAATTAAAAAGATTTGGAAAAATACTAAACAGTGCCCTTCTTTATGCTATTGTGTTATTTTTGTTTCTGGAAGTTTTTTTTTTTTTTTTTTGGTAGCCAAATTTCACTTATCTCAATATGTCATGGGTTTATTATTATCATAGTGTGATGAATCTAGAAATGTCTTGGAAGTGTCAGCATCAATTTCTCATATGCGAACTATCAACAGATATCACCTACATAGGCAAAAACTCTCTGGTGTCCTCAAAGGACAAAGGGATTCCTAAGACCAAAAATTTAGAGGACTCCTGGGTTAGGACCATCTATAAAGATGCACACAGGAAATGAAGTGTTGAGGCTTCCAAAAAGAAAGGTCTGGAAGGACAGGGCTTGGAATCTTGACCTGATGGGAAGAGAAAGCAGAACTAAGGGGAAAAAGCGAAGGTTAGAGGAAACAGGTGTCTAGGCCCATTTTCTGTTTCTAATAACTCAATACCACAGCCCAGGTAAACTCTAGAGAAAAGAAGCTTCGTTTGGCTCCCAGTTCCCGCCCATGGAGGAGGGGGACATCTGGAGATGGCCTGGCTGCCAGAGTAGTGCTGGGCATTAGTGGGGAAAGACAGGGCCTGGGGAACTCCTTGGAGATCCAGCTAAACTGGCTTTTATAGCAGACCCACTGGAGATGAGCCGCCCCCCAATCCATTAATGGCCTAAATGGATTAACCCATTCACAAGGCAGAGCTCTTACTCATCTGCTTAAGGTCCCACCTCCTCCTACCTCAAACATCTCAAAATGAGGATTAAGTTTCACCTGGGTTTCCCAACGTTCAAGTCACATTCAACTACAGCACAGGGGCCTTTGGCTGCTGCCTTGAGTCTGGGCCCCAGGTGTGGTGGGCCCACCGGGAGGGGGACAGAGGCCCAAACCTCCAAGAAGGCTATTGACTTCCTAATGCAGAGGTCCAGCCCAGAGGACATGACCTTCATCTGGTAGTGACTTTGGCAGAGTGGCCGAAGCAGAGGGAAGGAAGTCACTGGGAGAGTTGAGGTGAGCAAATTTGGAGGCCCCAGTGGGGTGCAGGAACATTCCTGGGGAGATCCACTGAAGGGGCCTCTCTGCAATCCACAACATGTCCGGAGGACCCTCTGGACCTGCCCGATGTGGCTGCGATGGTTGTACAGGAGTGTTTTTCCGGGAAGCGAGCGGGACAGGGACGTGCTGGGGCCGTGGCCCGGGGTGTGTGGTGCGTGTCTGCGGGCTGCGCAGAGCAAGACCCTCTGGACGGACTTGGGACACGAGGGTGTTGCTAGAACGGGCTGCTGTGCGTGGGGATGTCGGGGGGACTGGGACTGGGTGTGTGGGGACGATTCAGGGTGCCAGACTGGAGCTCGTGGAGGAGGGAGGGAGGTGGCCAGGGAGCCAGGTTCCTGCAGGTGGCCCGGCTGGCGGCGACAGGCTGGCTCCGCCCGCGGACGCTCCCGGGGCTTCCCCGCCCCCTCCGGCCGCCTCCGTCCAGCCGCGCTCTCTCTGGTGTCACCAGCGCCACCGCCACCGCCACTCGGCCGCCGCCGCCGCCGCAGTTGCTGCCATCAGCGTGCATCGAGTCGCCACCGGAACCAGGTATGACAGCGACCCCGGGGCGCGCACCCTGCGTGTGGCGCCGTCCAGCGCCCGGCTCGGCGCGCCCCGTGTCCCGGCCTCAGTTTCCCACCGGAGGGCGCCGGAGTGCCTGGCGGCCGCCGCCGGGACCTGCCCGGGGTGAGCCGGCTGGTGGCGGGGAGGACGCAGGGCGAGGTCGCCCGGGTGTGCGCGGAAGGGCCCGGGCGAGGGTCGCCCGCGGGTCCGGGAGGCAGGAGGGTTGCAGAGTCCCTCACCGACGGGCGGGGTGAGCTGTCCTGGGAGACGACAACGGCGAAACCCGGGAGCGCGGAGTACGTGCCAGGCGGGCGAGGCAGGGCCACGCGGGGTCCCTGCCAGGTGTCCCCATGTCACAGGGGAGGAAACTGAGGTCGGAGCGGGGACAAGCGTCCACGGCCGAGGTGGCTATTTGCTGAGCACGGATTTGAATCCAGACCGTCTGATGCCTCCCGGGTGGCACCTCGCAGGCCCGCCTGGGGGGACTTGGATTTACTCTCTGAAGGTCCACCTTGGGGAGGTGCTGGGGTCTGGACCCGGCGCCGTTTGTACTCTCGAGGACTCTGAGGGCTAAGTTCACGACTGGACATTGTCATGTTGCTTAGGTGAGCCATAGAGCCCGGAGCAGGGCTTGTCCCATCCAGAGAACCCCGGCTGCTCTCCACCTCCTCCAGGGGTGGGCAGGACGGTGCAGGTGGGTGTCTGTCCCTGCAGTGACTTCCAGAGTGTCCCTGGAGTGTCCCTGTCTGAGCAACCCTGCAGCCCTGTCCACCACCAGGGGCCCAACCTACCCACACAAGCGCTGACCTGTGCCCTGAGGAACCCAGGATTCCTTCTCCCTCTGAAACCTCCCAGCCCCTGGCCTCCCGGCTCCCCAAAGGAACCCACCATCTTCACAATGAGGGGTGTTTCCCAACATCTCTACAGGCATATATGCATGCCCCCGGGGGAAATATGTAAAATACTTCAGAACAGGGTGCGGAGTGCAAGAGAAAGGACCTGACACATCCTGTCGATCTGCAACCTCCTTCCCCAGTTATTTATTCTAGAGCTTTCCACACCACTGCATACAAACTAGCTCATTGATTTAGACGGCTCCCTGGGTAGGTCACTGATGGACGTTTGGTCCCCAAATTTGGGACTGGTTTCTATTTTAGACTCTTCTATAAATTGCCATCTCTGAGTTCAGTTCAATTTGCTGTTCCTCGTCCTAAACTAACTCCACAGATCTGAATTTGGGAGCTGCCCCCCTTCTTTTCCATTGAACACAGAGGCCCATGTACGTGTGCACATGCGCACACCCATGTGTACACAGGCACACACTCACACATGCACACATTTCTATCCTGTCTGCCTGTGGCCATGGACAGCCCCCCGCAGCCCCTCCAGCTGCAGTCTCTGGCTGAAGTCTCTGTGGAGCCCGAAGTCTGGGACCCAGTCAGGCCTCAACTCAGCCTGTCCAAGCTCAATGGGCAGAGAACCCATCAGGGTCCGTCCTGGGCTCCCTCTAGCTGCCCCAATGCCGTCCCTGCCCTCTGAGAGAAGACAGAAGGAGTTAAGAACCCTGGGTCGACAGAGCAGAGGGCCCAGGGTCTATTTTCGTACCCTGAACTTTCCAGGTCTGGACAGTAGGATGAGGAGCGTGTGCTCACCCTGAATGTGTGGCAGTGCCATGGAAAGTTTGGTAAAATGCTTGTAACCCGCCGACTGGGGAGGAGTGAGACTCAGCCGCTTGCCCTGCGATTCGGCAGGCACTTACGAGGAGCTGCTCAGGCACTTCCTGTTCCCCCTCGGGCCCCAGTTTACACATCTGTCAAATGGGTTTGATGATAATGGTGACTCCCCAAGCTGTTGAGTGGCCTCACTTCCATTAAGCAGGAAGCCTGGTCCTGGACAGCACAGCCTCCCAGAGGGCCCTGTGGTGGGGGCCGTGCTCAGAGGCCCTGCTTGGAATCTCGCTCGCCCCCAGGAGCAGCAGTGCTGAGCACAGGGTGGGAGCCAAGAAGGAGGCGTGGGCTTGTTCATGGCCCAGCCCTGCTCCCAATGGAGTCTGAACACGCCATGGCCCTAACAAAGGGTCTGCTGTGTGCCTGGCCCCGAGCCAGGCTGCGGAGGCGCCCACCTTTGAAATACAGAAGACAGCCCGCAAGGAAGCCGGTGGGAGCCTTGGTGAGGCACATGCTCCCTTAAGATCTTTAGATTTCCCAAGATTTGAAAAAGTGGGCAGTGTCCCATCAAACTCCATACTTTGAATCCTCTTGAGAAATCAGAAAAGCAGGCAACTCAGAGCCTGGCGTTCTGCTGCCCCCACAGGAGGGGCAGGCACCTCTCAGGGCACTGGGGTCTTCACCTGGACCCCCCTCATAAGGAGCAGCATGACAGCAGGGACCCCACAGCCAGTCTCTGTCCTCCCAGACATGCCACAGATGACTTGTGTGGTCTCAGGGGAATGACTTAGTATTTTTGTGATCTTATTTCCTCATGTGTCAATCAGGAATGTTGACATAAATAGCGTTTATGTCAATAAACTAGACCCAATAGCATTTGAATCATAAATAGCGTTTGCCTAAAAAGGTGAGTTTAGGCCTCAAATTCGTTCAATCACATACACCCCGTATAACGGTGCTAAGTATTGATGATGCTGAGGCCCGTGATGGTGGTGTTAATTGCCTGATCCCTAGAAGGGTGCATACGTTCTCCCAACGTATTCTATATATTCTATATATAATATTCTAGATATTCTATATATAATGTTGTGACCTTTGAATAAGATGCAGCAGTCCTACACACTTCTTCTACCCAAGCTCAGGAAGGGATAATATTTCAAGAAAAGATACAAAGAGGATGGGATTTCTAAGGTGGGGTTTTGAAGGATGAATAGGAGTTCTGGGGGTAGAAGAGTGAGAAAGGCATTCCAGGTAGAGGAAACAGCCTTTATAAAATCCTGGAGGCATGAGCACGTGAAGGATGTTTAGGAAGTGACAAAGTCTCCAGGGTCACTTCTCAGTAAGGTGAGGAGGAGAGGCAGGAAGATGAGCTGAGGGTCTCGTAAATGGTTCCCATTTTACCAAGGAGTTCCACGGGGGCTCAGGGAGGTAAGCCACGGCCAGCAATCTTGCAGTGGATCGGTGGGAGAGCTGGGCTCAGACCCCAGGCTGACTGATTTAAGGCCCAGCGCCCTCTCTGAGCCTCAGCTTTCTTACTGTAAAGTGGACGTAGTGCTAATAAGCCCTACGGCATGGGTCGCTGGGCAGACTCCATGACAGCGTGACACGCAGCCCAAGCACCTGGCGCTCAGCAATGGCTGTTGCCACTTGGATTGGAATGAGGCCCGTGTTGCCCCAGGCCCCCATCTAGCTCTACCCACTGCCCTGTCTCAGATGGGGGAACCCAGTGGGTGAATGACCAATGAATCTCAAAGTGTGGTCCCCGGACCAGCAGCTCAGGCATCATCCGGAGCTTGTTAGCAATGCAGGTTCTCAGACTCGCCCCGACCTCCTGCCTCGGAGACCCCAGGAGGGAGGCCCAGCCACTTGTCTTTCAAGAAGTCCTTCAGGTGGTTCTAACACGCACCCAAGTTTGAGAACCCTGACCTAGAGGAAAACTTCAGATGAGTTCCCCTCCAGCACCCGCACCTGCTCACGCTAGAAGAGAGGTGGATGGTGGGCAGGCTGTGGTCAGGAAAGACCCGAACTGCAGGGTATGGGACAGACAGAACCCAGGGCCAGGAAGGTGTCAGGGCCTAGTGAGTTCCTTGGCTGACCATCCTCTGGGACTTGCTCTCCTTTTTCACCTTAGATCTTCTGGTCTGCCCACCTTGAGGGGCTGGGACAAGACTTGGCTTTTGGAGGAGCTGTTTCCTAGTGAGGAAGGTCCCCGGCAGCTGAGGACCCGACCCCATACCACCCATGAACCGCCCCTTCTCAGAGGCCCCTCTCTGCTGGGGGCCTCGTGGGACGTCTCTTTGCTCTTGGCCCCCTCGAGAATGGGTGTCTAGGGACAAGTCCTGGGCAGAGGGGAACGATCCCAGGGATGTGCAAAAAGACCAGGAAGAGGGGGCCGATGGCACGTGTCGGGGGAAGGGGCAGGTTGGAGACAGTCATATCCCGCGGGGCCCAGCAAGAAGCAGACCCGGCTGCACATTCTCTTCAGAGTGCTGATGGAGAAAGGGGAGACGGCATAGCCCCCTGTGCAGGACAGCAGGCGTGGCCTCCAGACACAGATTACCAGGTCAGCCTGCCTGACAGCTCATAGGCTCTCAGTGACAAAAGCCACCCACCCACCCACCAGCACAACCCCAGCACCGCCAAGGAGTGACAATACCTCACAGCATGACAGAGTTAACTGCATTGATACGGAGATCTTGCAAATCAAAGATCAGCCACCCCCTCCAAAAAGAAAGAAAGAAAGGAAAGCACAGGATAGGATTTAGGGGATCACAGGACAAGAAGTGTGAATTAAATTAGATCAGATGCAAAGATTCTCACCTGCTCTCCAAAAGAGGAAATGCAGCATCAAGGCCACAGATCTGGTTCCTGCCTGTCAAATTCCCAGGTAACACTCAGGCTCGGCAGGAAGGCTGCTCAGAGCACAGACCCAGCAAGCTCTCGGGGAGGTCGGGCACACCTTCCATGCCTCCAAGATGCACATAGTCATGATGGAATCTGCCATGTTACCTCTAAGGACCTACCAACATCCCTGCATTGGACACCACAGGTTAGAACAGGGCTAGCCAGCCTTGCGTTTGAAAACCAACGATTGGAGCTGAGCGTGGTGGCGCACACCTGTGATCCCAGTGACTCGGGAGGCTGAGGCAGGAGGATCAAAAGTTCTGAGGCCAGCCTCAGCAATTTTGAGAGGCTCTAAGCAACTTAGTGAGACCCTGTCTCAAAATAAAAAGGGCTGTGGATGTGGCTCAGTGGTTAAGGATCCCTGGGTTCAATCCCTGTTACCAAATAATAATCATGAAATCTAATGATTGGAAATTATCTAAACATCCAGCAGAAAGGAAGCGAATACTATAGATCTTAGGATAGCCACCCCACAGGATATGATGTCACCCTTAGAAAGCAAGCCGTAGCTCTTTATAAGTAAAAGCAAAACTATCCCCTAGGTGTATTGTTAAAAGAAAAATGCAAGGTCTAGAATGGCATTCGAGTGTGTGTCTGCACACGTGTGTTTTCACAAGGGATGACGTGTGTGTGTGTGTGAGTGTGTGTGTGTGTGTGTGTGTGTGTGTGTACATTGAGACCCGGAGGATACCCCGGAAGCTAAAGATAGTGGGTCGCCTTTGCCGTGGTGAAGCTGGGGCCTTAGGTGGGAAGGTGACTCATTTTCGTTGTGCGTAGCCTGGTACCCCAGGTTTCTTTGTGTACCTGTGTGTGCCCCACGCATGCGTTATGTTATAGTCACACATTTTAGGCGCACATGCCTTCTCCTCATTTAAACCTAGTCTAAGTCGGTCACAGGGGTGCTCTCCTGTACTCCCAGGGACGCAGGAGGCAGCTAAGGCAGGAGGATCTCAAGTTCGAGGCCATCCTGGGCAACTTAGGGAGACGCTGTCTCAAAAATAAAAAAGTAGAAAGGACTGGGGATGTGGCTCCGTGGTGGAGCACCCTGGGTTCAATCCCCAGAATTGCACTCAATCGATCAATCGGTCCATCAATCAATACAGCATGACACGAGAGAGAAGATGAGCTCCCCAAACACCACCCCAATGATGGGTTAGGTTTTCAAGCAAAAAAAATGAATATTTTTTAAAAGTAGGGGCTTTGGTCACAGAAGAGCATCTTCTGCGTGGTTTCACTGTGAGCCCTGGAAGAGGTGGATGCGGTGGGGAGGGGAGGAGGGGAAGTTCTGGAAATGGACCGGGTGTGGGCGAGGGCCGGGCAGCGCTGCGCATGCGCCTCATGCTCTCCGTATTCAGGAGGTCACTTTCTTGCTGCTTATTTTGCAACAACGATAAGAAAAAATGTAGGACTGACTCAAAGCCAAGGTAGGAGCTTTGACATCAGATTCTTGGTCCTGGCTCTTGGAGGCTGTGCTACTTGATCAAGTGGGTCTCTCTCCGCTTCCCTCTCCCACCTTTAAATTGGGGTGTTAAGAGGGCCAACCTCGTGGGAAACCTGCAAGGAGAAACTCCTTTCTCCACACTCAGTGCTCTTTTTGCATGCCTGGGACTATGGTGGGGGTCAGGATCAGCGCACTAGGGAGGCTAGGATCAGATACCCAGACCAGCAGGTCCTGATGAGTCTGTTGCCTAGGAAGTTTGTAAAGTGTTAAGCCTATATTTTTATATCATTTTCAAATTTAAATATATATATTTATATTGAGTCAGACACAATCTGGTGGGAAGACCTAAAAGATGCAGTAATCCTTAACTTGGGCCTGCTGACCTATAGAGATTTGAATTCCGGCTTTGCCACTTATCTGCTGTGTGACTCAGGCAAGTTACTTCACCTCTCTGTGTGTCAATGTACTCATCTGTCAACCAGAAATGATAATAATTCTCATCTCATTAGGGATTTTAGGAAGGTGAAATGTGGCAAATCTTTAAAACAGTGCCCAGCGTACAATGTCCTAAATAAATGTGTTAAATAATCTTGAACATAAGCCTGAAAATCTTAATATTTTTGTTGTTTTTAAAAGAGGGATTTATTTTTCACATTAAGAAAATGGAAAAAAAAAAAAAAAAAGAAAAGAAAAAAAGAAAACGGTATCCTAGCCAAAATACAGTCATGGCACTGAGTTGAACCTGGAGGAGTCTCCAGGGACAGGTTTGCTGGGAGACGGCTCAGGGAGGTCAGAGGAAGGGAGAAACAGGCTCTAAGATCAAGGTTCTGGAAGGTTCCAAGACTGTCCAAAGGGTCCCCAACAACAACCTCAGAACCACTGCCTCCTGTTCCCAGTGGAAAGTCTTGGGGGCCGGGGGCGGGGGGCTTGGGGACTCTTTGGCAAAGGGGACTTTCCCAGGCAAATCTCCAGGGGAGCCTGCCGCCCCCGCGGAGCCGCTTCTGGTCCATCCAGGACCTTCATAGAAGCTGGAGCCCAAGTCCCCTTCCCCGAGAGCTGATCCCTGGGGTCCCTCCCTGTGCAAGACTCTGTGGATCCCCTGATGGAGTTTAAGGGTTTGAATCCTGGTTGGAAAACACCTCTTGCTGTCCCAGCCTTCCCCAGGAGGGGTCCCCTGTGCTCCTGGGGGGCTTGTACCACAGGGAGGCGTGGGGTGGAGGCGATGGAGCCTTTGGCCAGTGAGAGTTCCCAAGGAACCCCGGAGGCTGAGGCCATGGACCTGAAGGTGGCCTTTGAAGGATGGTTTAGGGTGGGGGGGGAAACGGGGAGGGTTCAGACTGGAGTCCCTGTAGTAGGTGCTCATTAATAAGGACGGGGAGGAAGTGTAGGGGTGAGGGGGAAGGAGTGGGAGGAAGGGGTGGGAAGAGGGAAGAGAAGAGAGGAGATAGGAAAGGGGAGGCCAGAACCCTCAGCCCCTCAAGCCAGCACCCCAGCCTCCAGCCCCCCAGCCTCCAGCCCCCCACCTGCCTGCCCTCCCTGGTCCAAAGTCTGGCTGCTCGGCAGGGCTGACCTGGGAAAGGGAAGACTTTGCACTTGGTTACTCCACCCCATGGAGGCCCGGCCTTTGCCTGCCCCAGGAAAGGGGGCTCAGCGAGTGCTGTCCGAGCCGCAGTTTGCCCTGGGCTGCTGATTCTCTCCTAAAGCACAAGGCCAAGGTCGAGGTGCTAAAATCTGCCTTGACTCTGACACAGTGGGATTGTCCAGCGCATGGGGAGTCAGGGAGGCACCTGGGCCGGAGTGGGAACCCAGCGGCCTCCAATGTCCGATGCCAGCAGAGGCCGGGAGGCTTAGCTCCCCGCTGGTCACTGCTCAAGTCCAGAGAGGATGGGGCAGAGGCTGGAGGTCGGAGGGTAGGTAGGGCACAGCCTCCCTCAGCGCCTGGTGGGAGGAGGAAAATGGGATGATCACTGTGTCGCCGAGTGACACTCCCAGCCCCTCCGCGGTGGTTTTTCCGTCTATGCAACCTGCCAGGTGCTGTGCTATTTCCCTGAATTCTTCCATCAACCATGGGCTGAGTGGAGTGATCATCCCCATTTTCCACAGTGGGAGGAGGGAGCCCCACTTGCAGGGCCAGGCCCTGCCTGCCATCCCCAAATTCCCGCAGCCCATGCAGAGGCCGCGTCTCCTGAGCGCCGTCCTCTCCTCATCGCAGCAGGAAGGTCGGTTTTAGCGTCTTGCTCGCTGCGGTCCCCGGACTCCTGCCAAGAGATGCTCAGCAGCCCCATTGAACGCAGGAGGGACGGCTGGATGCAGGTCGCACTTGACCTTGGAAACACAGCTAGGAGTGTGCCCAGGGGTCCCTCCGCATCCCAGGCCTGAGCCCCCAGGGGTCCTGCCCATCTGGCCTGAAGACCCCTCGCAAAAGCACCTCATGCATCCGAGGAGGCGTGGCCACCGCATCTAGGGACAGCGATTCCCCTTCACCACCTGATGGGGTTCATTGAATAAATACCGAAAGGCGCTCGAGGTTTCTCCCCTTCGGTGATTGTAGCAAGGACTTGGGGGCCTCGCATGGATCAAGCACTGGCCCTACCTCCGAGTGACACTCCCAGCGCCTCCGCGGTGGTTTTTCCGTCTATGCAACCTGCCAGGTGCTGTGCTATTTCCCTGAATTCTTCCATCAACCATGGGCTGAGTGGAGTGATTATCCCCATTTTCCACACAGGGAAACTGAGCTCTCTCACTGCATGGCTTCATTGTGTCCCCCACTACAATCCAGAGAAACAGGCAGTGTGATGATCTGCATTATTCTGCTGATAAGGAATGGGGCTCAGAGAGGTTAAGTAACTCACCCAAGGTCACACAGAGCTAGCCAATGGTGAGGCTGGGATGCAAAGCCTGCAGAACCCACTTTGATCCTCCCCCCTGCCCCTCCTGTGCTTCCTGGTGTCACCTGAGAAGTAAGGGGTGGAGGAGGGTGGAAATTCTTTCCCTGGGACTCTGCTCTCTGGGACAAGCCTTTGGTTCACCTGTGGCCAGGTGTAAGGTTTCAGCTTTGCAGTCTGCTGGGAGTGAGCCGGGCTGGCTGGGGGGTGAAGCTCCAAGGCCTACCTGGCCAGGAGGGCCGCCAGGCCCAGGGTGCATGTGACCGCCATCCTCAGAGTCTCAGCCTCCATGCTTCCCTGGAGGATCCACCTCCTCCAGTGCCCCCCATGGCTGTGGGGGTGCTGTGAAGCCCAGGGAGCCGCCTGAGGTCCAAGGCCTCAGCTCCCGCGCTAGCAGGACCCTGGCTCCAGTCCGGAATGCGTGGGCCCAGGGCTTGGAGGAGCAGACCTGGACCTCAGGGTCTGATGGGAAGTGGAGGCTTGGCAGGAAGTGGGAGGCGTCTGTCTTTCCTGTCTCTGATTGATGTACTTGAGGAGCGAGGTGTCAAGAAGCCCCAGTGCAAGGGACCTGCTCTGCTCCAGTGGACTGGAAGCCCGGCTGACCCTAGAACAGGTAGAGGGAGCAACGGCTGATCTGGGTTGCCTTGTGTCATCTGCACACCATTGTCCTCTCCGTCACCCCCATCACCCTCATCTCTGCCATCCCTATCATCACCAGCACCCCCATCACTGTTGCCGGTGGCAACATTATGATCACCCACACAGCTTCTCAGACCCAAGGCCCAACCTGCAGATGGTGAAATAGCCAGAGGGATAGTGGAGAATCTGGGCTCCAATGTCTGGAAGTTCCCAGATTTGCTTCCCTGCTTTGCCACTTTCTAGCTGTGTGACTTCAGGTAATTGGCCCAACCTCTCTGAACCTCAGAGACCTAGTCTATAAAATGGAATGATCACAGTTCCTGCCTGCTAGGGTGGTGGGGAGGGACACATGAGCCAATGTAGGTAAAGACTGGCATGGGGCCTGGCTCGAATCGTAAAAGCAAAACAAATACAGGAAAAGACGCTGGCGAGGGAGCAGCAGTTAAGGAAATAGCTCAGGGCCTCTGGCGGGAGTTCCCAGCAGCCTGCAGGTGTTGGCAGTGTGAGAACAGCCCCGGAGTGGAGCGGGTTGCAGGCGGGCTGGAGAGAACACTCAAGGCCCTGCGTTCTTCCCAGCAGCAGGGCGTGGAGCCGGGAGAGAGGAGCTTCCTCTTGGATCAGGACTGAGAGTTCAGAGCTGGACCTGCAGCAGGGAGCTGAATGGGGGCTCCCCAGGAAGCACCAACTACTTCTCACTCCTGACCTAAAGGGTTCCCCAAAACTGTAAGCACAGCCCTCCACCACGCATGGAGGCATTTCCAAGGGGAAACTTCCTTTTTGATGACTTGCTTCTGAACAGCAATAAAGGTGGTCACCTGAGGTTGATCCTATGCCAGGAAGTTCTGGGTATCTTACCTCCAGCCTCAAGGGATGCCATGAACAGCTGCGTGGGTTGTGGGCTGCACAACTCCAGGAGCATCAGTCCCACAGACTACATTATGAATGATGTCCCTAAAATTGTGCAGTGCACAACCTACACAGCCATCCAGGGCAGCTCTGCCAGACTCCTTCTTCCTGGAGAGAGTGCAGAACAACCTCGGGTGCCCCAGCTCTGGCTGCAACTCAAAGTAGAGGAAGGATTGAATGGCATCTAAATGCCAATCAAGAACCAAAGAGTCCATGATTGCTGCCCAAGCAAACCAAGCAGATTGGTTGCTGTCCTTGAGGAGGTTGTGTCTGGGCATTGTGGTGACTAGTGATGGTGGTGGATTATTGATTGTCCTCAATTCACATTATGGGGAGGCAATACAGCAAAGTAATCATGAGAGCAGGCTCTGGAGTCAGGCAGACTTGGGTTCAATTCTGCCCTGCCACCGTCACTGTGTGACCTGGGGCAAATCACTTGACTTCTCTGTGCCTCGTTTTTATCTAAAAAGAACTGGATATTAATACTACAGGCAGGGGTATACTAACCTCCCTGTCTTCCATAATCAATGGTCCCTAGTTCTAAGGTTCAATGACATCACCAGCCAGGGAGGCGGGAGTCAGGCTCCGAAGGCAGCTCCCTGCAGTCCTCTCAGTGTGATGCAGGATTTGGGGCCCAACCTGAAGCCTTTGGAGCAGATCCAGGTCAAGTCAACACTCGACTGGGCCTTGTCAATATCGCCTTTCCATAATCAAGTGCTGCTCGGGTTTCCAAGATGGTGTTGGGGCCACAGAGCAGGGAAATGCCAGGAAGGAAGAGAGGGCCTGCCTGGGGAGCCCAGGGATCTGCAAACCACGGCCCGTGGGCCAAGGTCGGCCCACCTCTGTGCGGCCCGTGAGCCCAGCAAGGCTTTTCCCTGGTTGAAGAGCATCAGGAGAAAACCACGTTTCTATTACGTAGCACTCAGAATTCAGCATGATCAGCAGAGGAGTTGGTCACCCACTTACATCCATGGCGGCACTGGGCGCATGAAACTTGATCGTCTGAACTTTTACTGAAAAAGTTTGCAGCCACCTGCTCCAAGCCAGGGGGTCCCCAACTCGGCTGCATGTCTGAATCACCCTAGTTAGCTTGAGGGTCCTGTCACACCCCAGACCAAGGAGATCAGAACGTCTGGGGAATGGGGAGCCAGCATCTGTATTTTCTAAATGCTGCTACCCCTTCAGGCAGCCGAGCTGGGAGCCTCTGATCAGCCCTCCCCGAGCCCCCGCCAGGTGGCTCTAGTCAAGCCAGGGAGGGCCAGCCCTTCCCATAATCAGAAACCTGGCCCTGAGGCGCATGGGCAGGGTCTGAGCTGGTGCCCCGCAGCCTTATTGTGTGTGATCCACACGGTAATTTGGGGGAGGCACCAGGGGATGCTGGAGCCTGAACCCGGAGCCTCCAGCCTCCCAAGCCTGCGCCTGACCACTGAGATACGCCCCGGCCCTGCTAGTAACTTTTTAATCCACAAATTTCACTTTGGCATCTGGGTTTCGGATTCTCTCCAAACACTGCAACTCTGGCCCACCCAGCTCCCATTTCCAAAGGGAACAATCTTCTGGATCTGATCGGCTTTGTTTACTGACATCACAGGTCCCCCAAAGCATCTGAGATCGGAGTCCCACCTGAACGGTCAGGGGCTCTCGCCAGCGAGTTAACCTGAGTCTTCGCTGAGACGCAGGTTCTGGGCGGGTGGAGCTCAGGGCGGACCCCTTGTCTGCAGTGCTCAGGGGCGGGGGGGGGGGGGGGGGGGGGCCCCCCCCCCCCCCCCCAGAGCAGAAGAGGGGAGCAGGCCACAACCCGACACGGGGGCCCGGAGGGGCGTCCCTCGGCGAAT
>JAJEJO010001456.1:48396-83544 GCA_020662805.1 Glaucomys volans
TTTTAAAGTAACCCAAGATCCCACTTCTTGAAGATAGGAATTTTTTCCCCATGCACATAGGTACATATAAATCCACAGATTGTTTTAAACAAATTATTTAACATCTGTTTTAACAACTTCCCGACATTCCACTGAGTGCCAGTGTTGTGCGCAGCACGTGGGACCCTTCTGTTCCAATTGGACGGCTCAGTTTGCCTGTCCTGAGCGTCCATGTCCCTGAGGAGAGGCCCCACAGGGAGGCGGTGAGGCGTCACCTTTCAAACCCAACCACAGTTCCTAGCAATCAGGTGAACAAGGAAATGACAAATGCTCGTTTCTCCCTGAAAGACCTTTCAAGGGCTGGGGAGGGAGCTCCGTGGTGGAGCCCTTGCCTAGCATGTGTGGGGCCCCCGGGTTGGGTCCCTAGTACTGAGGGGGAAAAAAAGCTATTCAAAAATTTAAAATTGGGCCAGGAGCCGTGGTGCACACCTGTAACCCCAGCAGCTCGGGAGGCTGAGGCAGGAGGATCTCAAGCAATTGAGCCAGCCTCAGCAATCTAGCAAGGCACTAAGCAACTCAGTGAGACCCTGTCTCTAAATAAAATATACAAAGGGCTGGGGATGTGGCTCAGTGATCAAGGGCTGCTGAGGTCAATCCCTAGTACCCCAAACAAAACAGAACAAAGAAAGTTAAAAATGAGAAGGTTTTCCTGGCAGCTGGGGCCACATCTGAGGTCTCAGACCTTGGGTCCTTCTGTCTGGGAGGCAGGACAGTCCTGGGCTGGAGACCTGTCCACTCCTGGGCCCGGTGCTGGAGAAACCCACAGAACAGGTTCAGTAAGGAACCCAGAGGGCAGCTGGAGGGCCAGGGGTCAGTCTGTCCTGTGTCTCTCGAGTCATAAGCGACAGGGTGTTCTGTGTCACCTATGCATCTGCAAAATGAGGAAGGGGCTCCCGCGCAGGGCTCCCTGCGCGGCAAGGCGTGCGGGCAGGTGGGCTAGGGTGAGAGTCCAGAGTGAGGTCTTTCATCTTGGCCGTGATCGTTGGTGTTGAGGTGGGTCAGGGAATGGGTGTAATTAGGAGCATCCACCCTGTGATTTTGTGGACATTCTTGCTTAGGCAAAGCCGAAGTAGGTATTTAAGCAAACACAGGAGGGCGTCACCTGAGAGCGACATTAGGTAAATGATAGTGTGGCTGCTGCCCAGAGGCCACGGGGTCCCCTGGCGGCACAGAGGCGGCTCCGGGACAGTGAGCGGTGAGTCCTGGGAACAGGGATGTCAGCATCTTAGTGCCAGTCCTCGCCCCCCTATGACTTCAGAGATGGCCTCTCCAAGCCCTTCTCCAGAATCCAGAAGGTTCTGGAAAAAAGCAGTCAACATAGATGACACCTCTGAGGTCCTGAAATCCTAAAGCTGGTCCAGTCCATTCTGAACATAGAGTCCCCATTCTGCAGTCTGGAGCAAATGCCTCTGAGTCACAAAAGCTGGTTTCTTCACCCCCTCTCCGCTGTCTTGAGCATTTATTTTTTTGGTGGGGGGAGTTACTGAGATTTGAACTCAGGGGCACTCGACCACTGAGTCACATCCAGAGCCCTATTTTGTATTTTATTCAGAGACAGGGTCTCACTGAGTTGCTTACGGCCTTGCTAAATTGCTGAGGCTGGCTTTGAACTTGTGATCCTCCTGCCTCAGCCTCCCAAATGCTGGGATTACAGGCGTGCGCCACCACACCAGGCTTGAGCATTTATTTCTGAAGGGAGAATCTGCATATCTAAGATTTCCCTTCCATTTGGATTATCAAGTCAGTCTTGCAACTATTACTGGTGGTCCTATTTAAGTGTGCATGACTATTATTATTATTATTATTATTTAATGTTTCTGGACTTCAGACTCTAAGTTCTCCACCAGAGCTGATAAAAGTGGCTCGGGAGGCTGGGCACAGTGGCGCATGCCTGTAATCCCAGCGGCTTGGGAGGCTGAGGCAGGAGGATCTCAAGTCCAAAGCCATCCTCAGCAACTTAGCGAGGCCCTAAGCAACTCAGTGAGACCCTGTCTCTAAATAAACTACAAAATAGGGCTGAGGATGTGGCTCAGTGGTTGAGTGCCCCTGGGTTCAATTCCTGGTACCAAAAAAAAAAAAAAGAAAAAAGTGGTTCAGGAAGCTGGTGGTACTTTGTCACCAGGATGGGGTCCCTGCATCTGTGACATCCCCCGGATGTCCCCAAGTGTGAGGAAAGTGCAGACTGCCCTTCCTTATCTTGTAGTTCTCTTTTGCCTGAGCTTTATAGTTTTCACTATTCAACAAAATGAGTCCCATTATAATTAGCAGCATTAAGTGCCCTGGTGGTGGTATAATTAGGAAAGAAAATGGCCTCCCCTAAAGGACACAGGGTGAGATAACATGTCAGAAGCTGCTTTGAAAAGAGGAGAAGAGGAGGGAGAGGAAAACCAAAAGGAAACGGAGACAGTTAGGAGACGAAGTCAGCAAAACTGTCCCCTCTGGGGCTGAACAGATGCAGCGTGCTCTCGTGTGCTGGGAAAACTTGTACCATCCAAGGCCAAAAAAATTTTTTTTTAAGTTTCAAAATATTCAGAACCAAGGGTTCAATCCCAATCTGACCCTTGGATGAAAAGTTTGTGAAAGACTCTATCCTACTTTTAAATAAAAAAAAAATTAGAACTGCATCCCATAATCCACCACCTGTCCCCCAGGAGGGTGGGTGTCTTGGCCCCAGCCTAGGGACAGCTTGGAGGGAGGGCCACACCTGGACCTCCAAGTCAGACATCGGAATTCACCCTCTTTGCACATTAAATGTCATTTATGTGTCACACCGAACGGCTGAGCTGCATTTGTCTGATTGACATCATGTCACAAACATTTAGTTAACTGCTCTGTTGATTTTAAATGCTACTGTTTTCTGAAAAAGAGAAAAAGAAAGGAAGAACAGTCCCAAGAGCTGAGGCGTGGTTGGAGCTGAACACCACCTGCCTTGTTCTGAGCACCCTCAGAGGTTGGGGTCACATCGCCCCCATTATGCAGATGAGGAAACCGAGGCCCAGAGACACCATGTAGCTAGCCCATGGTTGCACAGCCTGCCTGGATTCACACTCAAAGCTTGGCTCTGCCACCCAAGCCCTGACCCATGCCCCTGGGTAAGTCTCTGCAAGCTCCGTCTTCAGTGTGCCTTTTCCATATTGGGGGAAATTCACCCTCACATTCCAGCTGAGGGAGATTTTCTTTTGAAAACTATGCCGGGCGTGGTGGCGCACGCCTGTAATCCAAGAGACTTGGGAGGCTGAGTCAGAAGGATCACGAGTTCAAAGCCAGCCTCAGCAACTTAGCGAGGCCCTAAGCAACTCAGTGAGACCCTGTCTCTAATTAAAATACAAAATAGGGCTGGGGATGTGGCTCAGTGGTGGAGAGCCCCTGGGTTCAATCCCTGGTTCCAAAAAATAAAGAGAAAAAGAAAAAAAAAGAAAACTATGACCCGGCTCATTGGTGACTCAAGCCCCGGGCAGAAGCAGATGCTTGGGACCACCCTACCACCTACAGGTGCCTTTGAGGACTTAGGAAAAGTCACCCCTCTGCCGGGCACAGCCCTGGGGGATCATGGTCAGGCAAGCAGCCCTGAGGCTGGACCAGGCCCCCTTCCCCCATCCTCCAGCCCGAATGGTCCATCCCAGTGGGTCTCTCCATGGTGACAGAGGAAGGCAGGGGTGACAACCGTCTGGAGTCTGTCCTCCAGACATCCCGCAGATGCTGGGAGCCCTGGCCACTGTGTGCTGCATCCCCCAGTGCTGCCCTCCCTGAGGTCCCGTGGCCCCTGCCTGTCCCCTGCTACCCGGGTAGGAGCGTGCGTGCTGCCCTCTGAGGGACGAGATCCTTGTTAAGGCAGCTGAGCTTCCGCGGGCCTGGCCTTGGCAGGTGGACCGGCAGGAGCAGAGGGCACTGAGCCAGGGCATCACATCTGGAGGCCAGACAAGGTCATCCAGGGACTCGACACCTGACCCCTGCAGGGCACGGCCACACCCCGCAGCTCTGAGCCCCGATCTGATAACTGGACCAGCCAGACAGTTCCGGCAGGTGGCCAGGGTTGGGGTGAGCATGGTGGCAGGTCCCTGCACCATGGGCTGAGCCACCCTCCCCCTTGCTGGGTGTCAGGATCACTGTCCTCCTTCTCAGCCTCCCAGATCTTGTTCAGTGCCTGTGACTTTAGCCTGACAGGTCCCTTCTATCCCTAACACCCCAGATCAGAGTTCATGTCGTAATTGGCTCTTCAGGAAGGATGGACACACTGCACTTGGGGATGAAGGGAAAGGACTGGCACTGAGTCATCTACAGGATGTCCTGGGTTCTAAAGAGGGTGCAGGGACGGGAGCACACAGGGTGGGGCTCCCTGCCTCCCAGCTTGTTGCAACTGGCCTCTCCTAGAAAACTCACACATGTCTTTCCTGTCTGAGCTGCAGGGGCAGCTAAAATAAAACACCATAAACCAGGCGGTTTCTAAGCTCACAGTTCTGGAGTCTGGAAAGTCCAAGATGGCGTTGCTGGCATCTCCTGCATTTGGTGAGGGTCGGCTCTCCCGTTCACAGAGGTGTCTGCTTTTCCAGCTAGCTCTTCTCCCAGAAAGGACAGTTTCAGCAATCCAGGGTGAACACCCAGGGTCATTTTGAATAATTCTGCTCCTTGCATAAAATGTTAATAACAATAATTAATAGCAAGCATAGCAACCGTCTCCTAACACCTACTGTATAACAGACACTGTGCACCTTCTCATCCATGCATCGTCCCACTGGATCCTGGTGACAACCTAGGAGCACAGACACTAGTACCCCAGTTATACAGATGAGAAAATGAAGACTGAGGGAGTCTGTTGGTCAGTTTTCTGTTGCCGTGACAAAGTACCTGAGGCAACTTAGTTTTTAAAAAGGTTGATTCTGATTCACAGTTTATAGAGCTTGCAGTGCATGGTTGCTTGGCCCTGTTGCTTTGGGCCTGGGGCAGTGCAGTGCATCATGGTGGGAGCACATGTGGAGGAGGCTGGTTTACCTCATGGCATCCAGGAAGCAAAGAGAAGGAAGAGGAGGGACAGGGGGACCCAAGTTCCCCTTCAGGAACACATCCCCAGTGACCTGACTTCCTTCCACTAGGCGGCACCTCCTGAAGGTGGCTCTACCTCCCAACGAGCTGGGAGGGAAGAGCAGGGGACCATGCCTTTGGTACTCGGGCTCAAGATGCTAATCACACAGATGCCAATCTACATGTCATGGCTGGAGTGCTTTCCTTAAGGAACGGGGAGACCCATCCCACTGGGGTCTGCCGCACAAGCACCGCCCATTGCCCCCTGTGGGAACAGGCCTCCTAGCCATGGGATGCCCTTTGGACGGCAGACAACATTCCTCAGTGTCCTTCGAGGTGCTCCCTGCAGGGACTCCAGCACAGCCCCCTCACGGAGCCAAGCAGTGGGACAGCCCCCAGCGGTGGTCAGAGGGTCACCAGGGCCCAGTTGCCCGCTGCCCTTTCTTGCTTTGCGCCCACACCCTGCGTGGGTGCTGCTTCGCCACATCCACCTCCCAGTGATGTTTTCATCCTGGGTTATTCCAGTCTAAGGGTGTCGTAGGGTCATGATCGATAATCCCACATCGCACACGCACACGCACATGCACACACACGCACACACAGATCCACACATGTGCACAGAAAGTGGAACTCCTGGGCCCCGGCTGTCCTGTGTTCAAGGTCACAGAGATGGCCAGCTTGCATCACCTTGAACTTTATCGGCACGTGAAGCCAGCCGGTCCCTCGAAGCGCGGCCGATGCTCGGTCTGACCAGACGTTTTCATCTCTGCAAATCTGACAACTGACATGCAGGGGTTTTTTTTTTTTAACCTAAGTCTGACCAGCACCAATTTTAAATAGTAATTGCTTTTTAAGATATTTATTCTGTCTCCTGTGGGCAGGCTTTTATCACCTGATTGTTCTGTTCACTGAGAAATGCCCGGCCCCTGGAATGGTGCGGAACACACAGTAGGTGCTTCATAAACAGTTACTGAGTGAATAAATGAAAATGTCAAGATGGTCCAAAATTCCAAAGATGCAAAAGGAGTGGTTTGGTTTTTAAAAAGTCTCTGCCTCTCCTCTTCCTCCACCCCAGCCACCTAGGTCATCTTCTTAAAGTCAACTCATGTCACCAATTTTTTGAGTAACTGGTAACAAACTACACACACACACACACACACACACACACACACTATCTCCATACTTCTGTATTCCTTTAAAAAAAGATACAATCCTACACCCTGCCCTTCCCTTTCTCTCACTTAACTATATACTTTGGGAACATTCTGCATCGGTGATCAGCTCCACTAGGACCCTCTATCTCCTCTGCTGGTGGACAGTGGGGCAGCCCCTTCCTACATCTCCCTGAGTCAGGCAGAGCTTGGCTTCCCAAGAGGCCCCTCAAGATGTCAGGACCTGCAGCCTTGGCGAACAAGGCACGTGTGCAGCCAGACCATTGCCACACTTCAGACTTCCCCAACACCCACGAGAACAGGTGCAGAAGTCAGGTGTCCCTCCCTGGTGCGTCGGCGAGAGGTGGCAGGGAGCCACGCACCCAGGTTTCTATTTCCAGAGCGTCCTCTGACGCCCAGGGACCGTGGGCAGGGCCTGCCGCCTGCTGCTTACCTTCCCTGTGAAAGAAGCAAGATGGTACCCACCCCGACACCCTTAAAATCACACAGGGACATCCTTGAGAAAGATGGGTGTCCTTGCTTCTGTCCTGGCTTCACCCAGTGGGAAACGAATCACAGAGAATTCCCTCAAGGGTGGTAAAGGAAGATGATTCTCAAAGTGGTTCACAGAGGAACCCTTTCATAAACAGTTAAGAGGGCATTTCAGTGTGCACGCCTGTAATCCCAGCAACTTGGGAGGCTGAGGCAGGAGGATCACAAGTCCGAGGCCAGCCTCAGCAACTTAGTGACACCCTAGGCAACTTAGCAAGGCCCTGTCTCAAAATAAAAAAATAAAAAGGACTGAAGATGTGGCTCAGTGGTTAAGCGCCCCAGGGTTCTTCAATCCCTGGTACCAAAAACAAAAAGAGAGAAAATAAGGTATTTCACTAGGTATCAGGAAAAACACCTCAACATCTCACACTTTATTTTGCAGGTATGCATCACTAAGTAGTCACAGCATTGCTAAGGAGGAGGCTGAATTCATTTTAGAAAAAAAGTGTGTTGTTATAATGTTGTATATTAAGTAAATAACCACACACGGGTTCCAGGGAGTTAGCAAAAGTTGTGAACGTGAGATTCAAATGATTGATGTTTGGGAAAACATGGAATTAGTGGGCATCTTAGGGACCAATAAATCAAACTTACAAATGTTATATGAAAACTCCATTTGAAAGTTTTTGTTGTTGTTCTTCGTTAAATGGAAAAATACAACAAGCAGTAAATCAGGCCTGGACAAGTTTCTCTTTCTGTAAACAGACAGATAGTTAATATTTGGGGATTTGGGGTCCACATACCTCCTTGTGTGTGTGTGTGTATGTGTGTGTGTGTGTGTCTCTCTCTCTTTTTTTTTTTTTTTTTTTTTTTTGGTACTGGGGATTGAACTCAGGAGCACTCGACCACTGAGCCACATCCCCAGCCCTATTTTGTATTTTATTTAGAGACAGGGTCTCACCTAGTTGCTTAGGGCCTCGCCAAGTTGCTGAGGCTGACTTTGAACTCGTGATCCTCCTGCCTCAGCCTCTGAGCCCCTGAGATGTCTCATATTCTTTACCTTCTAAAAATGTAAAACCCATTCTTAGCTCAAAGCATCAAAAACAGACCTTAAACTGAGCTATAATTTCCAAACCCTTGCAGTAAATTAAAAGAGTTTACTGATCATACTAGCTGCTAGTCAGCCATGTAATGGGGCCCATTTATTAGTGACATTTACTTATTAATAGTATTAATGTTTTACTTATTAGCCCCATTCTTCTATCATTGTAAACTCATGGAATTTTCATAACATTTAATATGTTTCAATTCATTGCAGGGTTTTAAGTTTTTTTTTTAAGATGAAATGTTTTTCCAGTGAGAACCTTTCAAGGAGTCCTTTTGACTGACCTCAGTAGTCTTTGATATTTCCCTTTTCTCTGTAATATGATGAGAGCCCAGGATCATCTTATCCCTTTTATGCATCAAACCTAGTAACAGCCATTTTCCTAAGAAGCCCTAGTTCTTTCAGCTGAGAGTGGTATTTGGAGACCGAACTCTGGGTGCTGGAAATGCACATAATATTTGAATATATAAATAGAAAGTACTGTCAGCCTGGGCGCAGTGGTGCACGCCTGTAATCCCAGTGGCTCCGGAGGCTGAGACAGGACGATCCCTAGTTCAAAGCCAGCCTCAGCAACAGCAAGGCGCTAAGCCACTCAGTGAGACCCTGTCTCTAAATAAAATACAAAATGGGGCTGGGGATGTGGCTTTGTGTGGCGTGCCCCTGAGTTCAATCCCTGGTACCCCCCCCAAAAAAATGAAATTAGTGCCAGGTGGGTCCGGGTCTCTGGCATGATTCTAATGGGTCCCCTAAAACTCCTTCAAGATGAGTGTGGGGTGCACACCTCTGGTCTCAGCTTCTTGAAAGGCTGAGGCAGGAGGAGGCTCAAGACCAGCCTGGGCAACATCATGAGTCTCCATTTTTCAAAAACAAAAACAAAAGCTGTCCTTCGGTTTCTCCAGCCGGCCAGCACACCCCACCTCCAGCTCTGACACCGTCCAGGTGCTGGAGAACAAAGAACCAGTCATGCTCTGGGGCTGCCCCAGCAGAGACAGAAACACAATTTTTTTTCAATAACCAGAGTCAAATTCATTTTCAGGTTAACCTTCAATTAACGATAAAAACCTAGATTCCCAGAACTCTTATTGCCTGATAACCTGGGATAATTGAGGTTTTGCTACAAAAATAAGTACAGGGGATTTTAATGGCAGCATCAGACCTACAATTTACAAGGCTCACCAAGTCAGATGTCCGCATAAGCCCAAGTAGCTCATTAAAAAAAAAAAAAAAATGAGTACGGTGGGCTGGGTATAAAACAATAGGGAGTGGGGAGAACTGCCCAGACCTGCAGAGAGCATGTGGGCGGGGCAGCTGCCCTTCAAATTTAGCAGAATGCACCCATGTGGGGACAGTTGTCAGATCTGACATTTTTCCAAGATGAAGAAAATCTAAATTTTTTAAAATGTGAAATCTCATAATTTTTTGGGGGGGGGAACCAGGGACTGAACTCAGGGGCACTCAGCCACTGAGCCACATCCCCAGCCCTATTTTGTATTTTATTTAGAGACAGGGTCTCACTGAGTTGCTTAGGGCCTTGCTAAGTTGCCGAGGCTGGCTTTGAACTCTGGATCCTCCTGCCTCAGCCTCCCAAGTGCTGGGATTGTAAGGGTGTGCCACCACGCCTGGTGAAATCTCATAATTTTGAAATGGCAACAAAAATGTTAACAATGGGCTGAGATACAATTTATATGCCATGAAATGGATCTCCTGTAAGAATGTCATTTGGTGAATGTTGACATCCATTTAACCACCCTCAGTTAACGGTACAGAATATGTTCACCATGTCTAGAAGACATGGCGTCTCTTGTGTCTGTTTTCCTGTGTTCAGTCTAGTGCCCTTTATATCCGTGCACACCATGTGGCCATAGTTGATTCCTTTGTATTGTTAAATAGTATTCCATTATGGATACGTCATAATGTTTATGTATCCGTGTGCTGTGGGCATTTAGAATGTTTCCACTTAGGGACTATTTTAAATAAGGCTGCTGTGTACACATCTGTGAAAGTCTTGGAGTGAACATGTTTTCAGTTCTCTTGGATAAATAAGAGTGGGATTGCTGTGTCATATGATAGGTGCACGTTTAACTTTGCAAGAGACCAACGACGTCTTTCCCAGCGTGAGCACCGGGCAGAGGAGCAGGACTCAGTTGCTCGAGGATGCTAACTATAATCGGGCTTCTAGTGAGAAGTGGTATCCCGCTGTGGGTTTTGTAAATTTTGTTTTTCTTTTTTAGTTATTGATGGACCTTTATTTATTCATTTACTTACATGTGGCGCTGAGAATCGAACTCAGTGCCTCATACATGCTAGGCAAGGGCTCTACCGCTGAGCCACGACCCCAGCCCCCACTGAGGTTTGAATTCCGTTTTCCTGATGCTAATGGTGTTGACAGGTTCCTCCCGTGTTTTGGGGCCATTCACCCATCCTCTTTACTAAGGTGTCATTTCAAGTCTTTTCCCCATTTTTAAGAGGAATATTTATGTACGTAGTGTTATTACACGTGTCCCATCAAGAATTAACTCTGAAGATGATTTTTATTTTATTCATAATAAAATACGGCTAGTAATGTTAGTTGTCACTACCATTAGTACTAATGATATTAGTGAACTTAATTAAATCTTTAATATTTTAAAAAATTTTAGCCTGGCACCATGGCTCACACCTATAATCCCAGTGACACGGGAGGCTGAGGCAGGAGGCTCACCAGTTTGAGGTCAGCCTCAGCAACTTAGCAAAGCCCTAAGCAATTTAGCAAGATCCTGCCACAAAATGAAAAATTTTAAAACAAGCTGGGAATGTGACTCAGTGGTTAAGCACCCCTGAGCTCAATTCCCAATAACAAAGAAATAAACAAAAATTAGCGGACACACAGTTGTGTATGTTTATGGGGTGCAACGTGATATTTCAGTGCACAAAGACAATGTGCAATGATCCGATCAAGAAAGACATCTGTCATTTCTGTTTGTTGGGACATTCAAAATCATCTCAACTAGCTATTTTTAAATATCAAATTACCCGTTGACCACCACATTACTCTACTGTGCTATGGAACATGGGAAGTGATTTCTCTTGTCTAACTGCCCCTCTGTACCCATTACATCCTTTCTCTATTCCCTCTCCCTACCCCACCCCGCCTCCCAGCCTCTGGTAACCACTATTCAACTCCTTACTTCTATGAGATCAGCTTTCCTAGCTTCCACATATAAGTGACAACACATGATATTTATCTCTCTGTGCCTGACATTTCATTCAACATCATGTCCTCAAGATTCATTCATATTACTGAGAATAACAGGATTTCTTTCTTTTTTATGGCTGAATAATACTCCACTGAGTATAGACACCATGTTTTCTTTACCCGTTTATACATGGGTGGAAACGTAGGATGATTCCATACAGTGCTGTTATGTGTTCCCTCCCCACCCCCATAATCCTTTGTCTCCTCATTTATTTGTCAGAATTACTTATACATTCTGCACAAGTTCTTTGTCAGACTTGTATTACAAGTGTTTCATGCCAGCTACCTGCTTTTTCATTTTTTAAGTGTCTTTCGAAGAGAAGATCTTAATTTTAAGAAAGTGAGATTTACACTTTTTTTCCTTCTATGATGCATAATTTGAGTGTCTTATCCAAAAGATCTTTGCCTGCTCCAAGTCTGCACAGGTTTCTCCTATAGTTTGAGGTCTTGAGTTTAGGTCTCTGGTCCATTCCAAATAATTTTTGTGCATAGTGTGGAGTAGGAGTTGATATTCGTTTTGAAAGCATGCACATCCACCTATTTCAGCATGCTTAATGAAAGCACTGGCACATCTCCACTGAGCTACCTTGGCACCTTTGGGTCTATTTCTGGACTCCCTATTTCATTCCATTGGTTAATATATCTATTTATTTGTTTTTTTTTTTTATACCAAGGACTGAACATAGGACTGCTTAACCACTGAGCCACATGCCCAGCCTCCCCCTGCTCTTTTGAGACAGAGTCTGATTAAGCTGCTTAGGTCCTCACTAAGTTGCTGAGGCTGGCCTCAAACTTGTGATCCTCCTGCCTCAGCCTCCCAAACTGCTGGGATTATAAGTTTAGGCAACCACACCCAGCTAATATGTCTATTGTTAGGCCAATACCACACTGTCGTGATTACTGTCCATGACAGTAAGTCTTGATATTAAATAGTATAAACCCTTCAACTTTGTTATTTGTTTTCATTTTTTAATTTGCATATGTGTGGGTTTGTCTTGTTTTTGTTATTTTATTCCCTTTGTTTTTCCATAAAAGGTTTAGAATCAGCTTGTCAATTTCTACAAAGGGTCTTACGAGATTTTTTGTTGTAATTGGGTCCAGAGATTAATTTGATTGTGACTGAGTTGATTTTAGAGGTTAATTGGCATCTTAATGAAATTGAGTCTTCTGATCCATGAACATGGTATATCTCTCCATTTATTTAGGTTTTCTTTCGTTTATATATTTTTTTTAAACTAAAGGTGCAAACCAAATGGGAGCAAGAATAATTAGTGCTGGGGAAAATGGGGAAACTGGGTGTCTACAAGTAGAAGGATCAAGTTGAACCCTGCCTTGCATGACATACTAATCAATTCAAATGGAATTGAATCAATTCAATCAATTCAAAATGGACCAAAGACATAAATGTAAGAGCCAGACTATAAAACTCTTAGAATAGACACAGGAATAAACCTTCATGACCTTGGCAATAGATTCTTGGTATGACACAAAAGCACAAGCAACCAAAAATATATATCTGAGCACAGCTTCAATCCCAGCAACTTGGGAGGCCAAGGGAGAAGGATGACAAGATTGAGGCCAGACTCTCTCCTCCACTTAGCAAGGCCCTAAAGCAATTTAGCAAGACCCTTTCTCCAAATTTAAAAAAAAAAAAAAAAAAAAGGACTGGGGATGTAGCTTAATGGCAGAGCCCTTGCCTGGCATGCACTAGACCCTGGGTTTGCTCCCCAGTACCACCAAAAGAAAAAGAAAAAAGAAATGTAGATAAATTGAGAATCATCAAAATCCTTTGTACCTCCAAGGACTTCATCAAGAAAGAGATCAGACAATACACAGAATGGAAGAAAGTTTTTGCAAATCCTATTTCTCACAAGGGACTGGAATACAGAATATATATATAATCCTTAGAACTCAATAATAAAAGGAAAAAGAACCTGATTTAAAAATGTGCAAAGGTGCTGGGCACGGTGGTGCACACCTGTAATCCCAGCACTTGGAAGGCTGAGGCAGGAGGATCGTGAGTTCAAAGCCAGCCTCAGCAAAAGCGAGGCCCTAAGCAACTCAGTGAGACCCTGTCTCTAAATAAAATACAAAATAGGGCTGGGGATGTGGCTCAGTGGTGGAGAGCCCCTGGGTTCAATTCCCAGTACCAAAAAAAAAAAAAATGTGCAAAGGTTCTGAATAGACATTTCTCCAATGGATATATTGACGATGTAATTGACAGAATGATAATAAGCACATGGAAAGACATTCGACACCATTAGTTATTGAGAAAATACCAATCAAAACTATAGTCAGATACTGGTTCACATGCACAAGGATGGCTATAATAATTTTTTCAAAAAACAGATAATAGTGGGCTGGAGTTGTGGCTCAGTGGTAGAGCGCTTGCCTGGCATGTGTGAGGTCCTGAGTTTGATCCTCAGCACCACATATAAATAAATAAATAAAATGAAGGTTTGGCATCCATCTACAACTAAAAAAAGTTTTTTAACGTTTTAATCCTGTTTGTGTGGCAATAGTTGAACAATTCTGTGAGTATCCACATTTCACACTTCAAATGGGTGAATTATATGCTTTGTAAATTATACCTTAGTGAAGCTTTTATTTAAAAGTGGGAATTATTTAAAAATACTATGCAAACAGTAACAACAAATAAAAAATTGGGGGTCTTGAGTTATCCATTTGCAAACTCTCTTTTCAGGAGAGGAATATAAAAACTGACCTTATAATAGCATTTCTTTGGATTTTGTCAAAATTAGAAGCAGAGACATACAATCATACCTCCACCAAAGCTCTGGGCTGTGTGTGTCAGATCCAGGTGGGGAAAAAAGAAAACAAAAAATCTTTCCCAAAAGGAGCAGATGTTTTCTTCTACTCTAAGAAAACAGAAACCGTAGTATGCAACATTGTTTCCGAATTCGTTCCTAGTGAAGTTTCCCACAGTTCACGGCCAAGGTCTCCATAGCCTTCTGGGACTCTCTGAAGCATGCAGGTCCTCCACTTGGCTTGCTGGGGTTGGATTAAACTGTCAACTGATTCAAACCTTCAACACAACTCTGTATACATTCCAAACCTAGACTTCATCACTTGGGGGCAAAACCTGAGGTCGTTTGCAGGTTTGTTGAATTTTTTTTTTTTAACTTGGCTAATGACCCAAGGGACCAAACTAATTAAAGTTCAGCCTGGGTCCAACAAACCTGTTATGCACCTTCAATGGTCACAATTTTGGCTCTGAGTAATACTATGGCTTGCTTAATATATTTCTTTAAATACACACACACACACACACACACATACACGCTTTTTTTTTTTTACTTGGTTGTGTTACTTTATTTTGAACCTAAAGTAAGAGTCCAATCTGTAGCCAAAAGTACAAGGACACCTTAAAACATCAGAAATATTCGATGGGAAGAGAAAAGCTGAGGATTTTGGAGAGGCCCTTTGCTCATTCCTTCCACTACTCACTGGAACCTAACGGGCCATTTGTCCACAGGAGACCCTGTTCTTCCCACCTTTCCACATTCATAGTTGTTGAAAATAATGTATAAGCATGAAATAACATGGGCATCCTGCCCAGTGCCTGAGTGGTGGGAAAGAGTACCTCAGTGTGGCTCTCGTAGTTGTTGCTGTAACAATTATGATTATTTTATGATTTGGGGGCAGGAGAAGGACCTGCTGAGGAGAGATGCAGGTGGGGTCAGTCCAAACCTTCCTCTTGTCCCTGGAGCCATGGGCATGAATAACTTTAACACAGGGTAAAACCAGGTGAATTTCTTCTTTCTTGATCATTGTAATGGCTGCAAAGGACAGGTGCCCAATTTGGATCAACATACATAAGAATACAGAGAAAATGTACCAGTTTCCACACCCCAGGAATAAATAGCTTCAGGCATGGCTGGATCCAGGGACCCAAATGGTGGCGTCAGAAACCTCTCCTGTGGCTCTGCCTTCCTCCGTTTTATTCTCAAGCAGGCTTCCCATTTGCAATGCCAAATATCACTAGCTTAGAAGTCTTGGCTGAAAGTCAAGGTCTCTTCTTGGCATAAAGAGATGGAATTGAATCCTGATGGTCCACACGACAGTGATCATGGGAACATCCCCCAGAGCTAGGGGGGAGGTCAGCCTGGCAAGTCACACCAAGTAAGACTCGGGGAGGGGGATCCCTGGCAACATCAGAGCGAGGGCCAGCGGGCACCCCACTGCCCGCCATGGTGTCCCCAGCTTTCTGAGGAGGGTGAGGGTCATTCCCGTGTGAACTCAGGAGAGTTCCATGCAGGAGGCGGCCTTTGATCTGAACCTTGAGGGTAGAGTCCAGTTGTCTGTGGGAACAGATCTGGGGTGTTCTCTCAGGTCTGGGGAGAGAAGCAGGGAGGAGATGTGTTTCCTGGGAAGCCACCTCATCCGGCCCTGTGACGACTGTCTTGGTAATCTTCCCAAGAACGCTGTCTCCTCATGCACTTGGGAGTCTGGGAGAGCGTTCCTCCCTCACCCACAGCAGCCGCCTGACCTCTCGGAGGCCGGCCTCACCCCATTCCAATCAGTGTCCACGAAGCAGCTGGAATGTTCTTTCCAAACCCCAACCCCGGTGACCTCACTCCAGTCCTCTTCCAGCAAAACTCAAGCCTCAGCGCAGCCTGGGGCTCCCGCCCGCAGCCCCAGCCCCCCCCCCCCGCCCCGGGCCCCGCCCCACCGCCTCATCCCCGGCCCCGCCCACCTGCGAGGGCCCCGCCCCCAGCCTGTGCCTGCTCGAAGCCGCTCCCCGAGGACTCCGCCCGCGCAGGCCCCCAGCCTTTTCTAACAACTGGAGCTGACGCTCCAGGCGGCCGGCCAGGGGGAAGGTGAGGATCATCCTCACTTTACAGATGGGGAAACCGAAGCTGAGAAAGCGATCTGCCCAAAGGCGTGCTGGAAAGCGGCCGAGCAGAGTCACAGCCAGACCCTGCCGCCTCCTGCCCCGGATCGCAGGGCACAGCGTCCCCAGGCTGCCTGTCACGTCGTGAGCGCCGCCTTGGCCACTGCCAGCTGGGAAGACGGGCGGCTGGCACGTGGAGCGCTTGGTCCGGCCAAGTCCCCTTCCTGGCACTTTTTCTGGGACACCCGATTTCACCCTCCCAGCGGATTCTGTGAAGGAGATAGGATGGGGCTGGGGGTGCGGCGCCGTGGTAGAGCCCTTGCCTGGCGTGCACCGGGTCCTGGATGCAATCCCCAGATCGGCAGTAATAATAATAGTAATAGTAATAATAATAATAATAATAATAATAATAGAACTTGACGTGATCATCATCCCCGATTTACACCAGGAACACCTAAGGAGCTAAGTAGTCTGTACAGTAGGTTGTGAATTCCTGGGGGCGGGGGCGAGACACCTCATCAGTTTTGCTCATCACTGAATCCAGAAGTAGCAATTTAGTGTTTGATATACAGTAGGCGCTCAATAAATGCTTTTTGGGGTGGATGGATGGATGAATGGATAGATGATGGATGGCAGGAAGGGAAGGAGGAGGGATGGAGGAAGGAAGAAAAAAGGAGGGGGAGGGAGTGGGAGGGAGAGGGAGGGGGAGGGAGGGCTGGCCCCATCTCCAGCCGCGCTGGTTCATCCCTGCAGCCCGGGGCGTGTCCCACTGAGTGGCCCCGTGTCCCGCAGGGGTCGCCATGGGCGTGAAGAAGTTCCTGCTGAAGGGGCTGCACCGGCTGCAGAAGGGCCCGGGCTACACGTACCGCGAGCTGCTGGTGTGGTACTGCAACAACACCAACACGCACGGGCCCAAGCGCATCATCTGCGAGGGGCCCAAGAAGAAGGCCATGTGGTTCCTGCTCACGCTGCTCTTCGCCTCGCTGGTGTGCTGGCAGTGGGGCGTCTTCATCAGGACCTACCTGAGCTGGGAGGTCAGCGTCTCGCTCTCCATCGGCTTCAAGACCATGGACTTCCCCGCCGTCACCATCTGCAACGCCAGCCCCTTCCAGTAGGTGGTCCCGGGCGCCCCCGCCACTGCCCCGGCCTTTCTCTCCTGTTTCTTTTCTCTTATTTTTTCCCTTTTTCTCCCTCTTTCCTTATCCTCTTTCTTTCTTTCTTCCTCTCGCCAAGTTTCTTTTTTCTCCCCTTCCTTTTTCCCTTTCCTTCTTCCTTCTTTCCCTTCTCTCTCTTTCTCCTCCTCTCCCTCTTTGCAAGGAAGACTCAAAATGCATAAGCTTCCCCAGCTTCAAGGCAACCTCAGAAAACCTGTCTTCAGGAATGCCGGTGTCTATTGGTACATTCTGTTAGTGTTTCTTGAGCAACTACTAGGTGCCTGGTACTGCTCTAAGCTCTGGAACTGCAGGAGCAAACAGATCGAAGCCTCCGCCTTCTCCACAGCTGTCAGAGGAAACGGGCTTTAACATTTTCCCACAAATACTGGATTTGTTATAATTGTGATATATTTTTTAAAACCACATATCAAATGCTTATGATATGCTAGGCAATTTGTTGAGTGATCTTTGTGGAATTGGTATAATTCTGATCCACACAACTTCCCCAGAGGCAGGCACTACTGTAGGAGCCCCAATTTACAGGGGAGGAGATGGAGGTTCAGAGAGGTGCTTGAACTTGCCCAGAGGCACACAGTGGGCAACTGTGAGATGTGAATCCAGGGCAGCTGCTGCTTTCTAACCATTCTGATATATTGCATCTTCCCTACTCAACCACATGGCTTCCAAAGGGGTCATACAAGGAGACCCAACCTCAGCAGGGTTGAGGACCTGCAGCCAGTCAGAGAAAAGTTAGGAGGAGGTGGGACATCGGCTGACACAGTGCATGCAAAGGCCCTGGGGCAGGGGAGGTGGGGCAGCTTGGTGTATTCAAGGAACAGGAAGCAGGACCAGTGTGCCTGAGCCCTGGAGAACATTCTCATCCCAAAGAAAGTCCCAGGACAGGATTTACAGCTCTGATGGTCAGAGGTCCTGTCCTTCTAACAGGACTTCGCCTGCTGGGCTGGGTCCTTGGAGCTGCTCAGGAGAACCCTTAACGATAATGGCATCCCCACTCACCCCATCCGGGTACTGCTGCGTGGGCATCAGGAGCACCGCCTCACCAGATCCTCCAGTAACTCTGGGAGGCACCTATTTTTACACCCTCATTTTGTAGGTAAGAGAACTGGTGCTGGGAGAGGTAACAATGCCTGAGGTCACACAGATATTAGGTGACAGGTCAGGATTTGAACCCAGAGCCCACACGGTGACCACCAATCTCCACTGTGGACACCGAGGCCACAGCGATGCCACAGCCTTCCCCATCCTGAGCTTCCTGGGCACAGCCAATGTCTGGGCTGAGTGACTGGGAGACCCGGTGTTGGGTCTCAGGCCCGTGGCACCTCTCTTTGAGGACTGGGACCTCGTCCAGGCTTCAACAACCCTGCTACAGGAAGCCCTGCAGCCAGCGCTGGTGCAGGTGGCCCTGGGGACCCTGATGAGAAGGTCCCGTGTGCACGGAAATGGGTGACAGGGGTGCAGAGCCCACCCCTCCCCGTGGGGCCTGGTGGGGATGCCCCCGATGTTTCCGCACCAGGACTGAGAGAAGGCTCCAGCCAGCCCGGCCCACCTTCTCCCTCTTGGTATTCCCCACTGTTCCCAAGACGCTGCTCCAGAAATAGGACCCTCTGAATCACAGCCCTGCCCTGGGCCTTCTCTGCCCCTCCAAGCAGGATCCCAGTGCCCACAGAGCCCTCCAACCCAGGTTCCTAGCTCAGCTCTGCCCCCTGGCCAGGGTCAGAAATCACAGCCCTTCCCAGAGCCTTGTTTCCTTGACCATGTGTGGGCACAGAGACAGAATCGTGCAAGCAGCAAATAAAACAGGAAGGGCCTGGCACCCGGCACCTGGGAGCCATCAGTGACCATGAGCTGATGGTCCTTCTGCACTAGAGCGTGAGTCTCATAAGGAGAGAAAACTGGTCCTTGTGTTACCAGTGCCTGGCACTTAGTAGGTGTTCATTAAATACTCAGGTGAGTGAGTGAACGAATGGGTGGTGGAAAGGCACGTGGATGGTGGGTGGGCAGGTGGGAGACGGTTGCTCGGGCAGGTATCCTGCTTTCCCTGGAGCAGCCACGCTGGGTGCAGGAGGATCCCAGAATCGGGTCCTTGTGCTTTGAACCTGCCCCTTGCCTACCTGATGGGACCTCTCCCCATCCAGGTATTCCAAAGTCAGGCACCTGCTGGAGGACCTGGATGAACTGATGGAAGCAGTCCTGGAGACCATCCTGGCTCCTGAGCCCGGCCCAGCCAATGCCACCCGCACCCTGAACCTCACCATCTGGAACCACACCCCTCTGGTCCTTATTGATGAGCATGACCCCCACCACCCAGTGGTCCTCGACCTCTTTGGGAATAACACTGACTCAGTGAGTGACAGCCCGGCCCCAGGAAGGATGTGCAATGCCCAGGAATGCAAAGTGGCCATGAGGCTCGTAAGTGACCCTGGGTCCACAGCAAGTGTGGGCTCTTCTTTGCCTTAATAACTTGGGTCTTGCTGGGGAAAGCCAGGGCTTGTCTTGCATGTTTGTTCTTTCAAAAATAGAATGCTGGGCATGGTGGCACACTCCTGTAATCCCAGCAACTCAGGAGGCTGAGGCACCAGATCACAAGTTCAAGGTCAGCCTTAGCAACTTAGTGAGACCCTGTCTAAAAAAAAAAAAAAAAATAGAGACAGCTCACATGTTACTCAAAACTCTTTTGAATGCAAGTGACCAGCTTAAGCTAGCTTATGCAAAACAGGGAATTCATCCCCTCAGCTCACACAGCTGAGAAGCCTAGAGCCCTGTTGTGTTCAGGTATGGCTGGATCCAGGTGCTCGTTATCATCATGGTTCAGTTTTTCTTATGGTTGACTTTATCCATTCTGGCAGGCTCTCTCTGCATGGAGGCCCATCACTGCCAGCTTTCCAAAGGGTTCCTCTTTCTCGGTGTCACCAGCGGAAGGCCTGGGACTGTCTCATTCAGTCACCCCGAAGCCAATCACTGTAGGCTGGAGGATGGGCTCCCATGAGTGGCCAGTCTGGGATTTTGTCCTCTGGACATTGGGGGCAAGGTCAGCCTCACCAGGACTGAGTGGGAGGGAAGTGTTGTTCTCCAAAGGAGGATCCAAGCCTCATTATCGCAGGACAGGGGCTGATCGCCATGCAGGTGGAAGCCACAGCCGTGGTTCCATCGCTCCTGCCTGGGAGGCTGGGCTGCCGTCGGCTCTCGGAACCCACATGTAGGAAGACGGGCCCTGCGAGTGTCTGGACCCCCAGGAGCTCTGTCACAGTCCAGATCCTGGGTGCTGTCCCTGAAGAGACTGAGCCGGCAGTTCCGTCCCAGGCCCAGGAATCTGCTTGATCCGTGGGCTCCCTGTGGTTGTCACCATCACCTGGATGGGGACCAGGCCTGGGCTGTGCAGTCTGCTGAAGAAGATGCCGCGGCCTCCGTTGCTCTCGCATGTGGTGACCACGACCACACCCCACCCCACCCCCATGTCCCCCCACAAACCAGCCAGGGCAGGGCCCGGAGCTCGGTCAGCTCTGACCAGGGCTCTGCTGCTCCAAGGTGCGGTTCGCTGGCCACCTGTGCCTCCGTTCTCATCTGAGAAGCCAGCCCACCCTGGTGGCCACAGCGACTGTCTGGGTCAGTGTGTGTGTGTGTGTGTGTGTGTGTGTGTCGGGGTGAGGAAGCTGTGCTGCTGTTATGTCTCCCGCACCCTCTCTGGACCTCAGTTTCTTTATGGTGACTGTAATCACAGCAGCTGTGGAGGCTGAGGCAGGAGGATCAATAGTTCAAAGCCAGCCTCAGCAGCTTGGAACTCAGTGAGGCCCTAAGTGCGTATGAATGTGATGCCACTGGTGTGGCTCTGGGTGTAGGCAGCTGCTGTGGACGTCGGTGCACAGTGAGACCCTGTCTCAAAATATAAAAATAAAGAGGGGCTGGGGGTGTGGTTGGGTGGTTAGAAGCCCCTGGGTTCAGTCCCCAGCACCAAAAGTAAAATAATGATAATAAGGCCCATTCCTGACTTGCCGGACGCAGGGAAGGGAATCGGAGGCCATCAGGGAGGAGACCACCACCTCCCCAGGAGGGCGGAAGCCTCGGGGTGGCGCTGAGGCCGCGCTTGGGGCAGAGCTATGTCGGTAGGCCAGCGTCTCTCGGACCGGGTTCCCCAAAGAAGGTCGGCGGTGAGGGCCACAGGGACCTGGGCTGCATGGTGGACGGCCCAGCCAGGTCCCCGGCTCAGTCTGACAAACCCAGAGCAGAAGGAAGCAGCCTCCAAGCCCCAAGCCTCCTGTGGCCCGAGCAGCCTCCAGGGGAGCCCTGTGAGTGTGTGTGTGTGTGTGTGTGCACGTTTGTGTGCGCATGTGTATATGCATGTGTGCGCGCGTGTATGTGACTGTGTGTGAGTGTGCGCATGTGTGCGTGAGTGTGCAAGCGTGTGTGTGCTGGTGTGCAGGTGTGTGCACGTGTGTGTGCGTGAGTGTGAGTGTGCAGTGTGTGTGTGTGTGTGAGTGCATGTGTGGGTGTGTGTCCCGTGCACTTGCTCAGGCGTGCCCGTGGCGTGTGGTCACATACATGTGAATGTGATGCCACTGGTGTGCATCTGGGTGGCTGGCGTGGTCGTTGGTGAGCAGCTGTGACCACGCCCTCGTGTGGCCGTGGTGTGGGGGCCGTGTGCCTCTGTGCCGTCGCTCCAGCCTGACCGAGCATGTGACCCCGTGTGGGGGTCCCTGTGACACACCCTCGCCCTTCTGGGTCCTTGGGGGCAGAGGCTGGGGACCCATCCGCAGCCACCACACCCACTACCCCTCTCGGCCCCCACAGTGCAGCCTCAACGGGACCGTGTGCACCTTCCGGAACTTCACCAGCGCCACCCAGGCGGTGACTGAGTGGTACGTGCTACAGGCCACCAACATCTTCTCCCGGGTGCCGCGCCAGGAGCTGGTGGCCATGGGCTACCCCGCCGAGCGCATGATCCTGGCCTGCCTGTTCGGGGCGGAGCCCTGCAGCCACCGGTGAGCCCCCACCCCGCCCAGCTGTCCCCTGCCCGGGTGCCCTGTGAGGCCGCGGGGGCCAGTCGCCCTCCGCACTGTACGGCGGTCGGCACCATGGACAGAGCCCGCGCCTCGGCGCCGGGTCGGGTGTCTTAGGGGCTGAACCAGGAGGGCACCCGGGACCCTGGGGCCTGGCGGGACCTGTCTGGGGAAAGCCTGGGAGAAGGGCAGGGAGAGGAAGGAGGGTAAGCTGAGCAAGGCGTGGCCCCAGGAGGCTCGGGAGAGACCATTACAGAAATAACACCCGAGTTGTCCTCCCTGAAAAGAGGGCCCCAGCCTTTTGTAATATCTCCAGCAGCCGGTCGCTGGTGGTGGGCCATCCTCATGGGGAGGTCCCTGACTTCCCAGGCCAGGGACCATCTGTGAGCTGCTGGCCTCCACCTGGGAAGGGGTGTGGCCGTCAGATTCAGGTCGGGGTGGGCACCCAGCATCAACTGCCTCAGTCTCCCTTCTCTAAATGGGGACGATCGTGTCATCCAGCCTAGAGCCACTGCGGGGTCAGCAGGAGGGCTCGCCAGCACCCCGGACAGGACGTGTGGGACTGTCTGCCTGAATGTTCCTCTCCCTAGTGACCTTTCATGTCGAGAGACGGCAGAAGGAGGGTGGCATTAACCCAGAGGCTGGGCCTTCCTGCCCATGGTCCCCAGGTGCCTGCCTCTCACCGTGCCTGGGTCCAGACCCCAGCTTCCCTGGCTCTGCTGGGTCCCGGGCAGAGTCTGGAGGCAGGGAGGCTGGCCTTGGAGGAGCTTGCTGTCCTCCTGGTCTAGAGCTGCAGATTCTCAACCTTGGGGTCTCTGGCAAAGTGGGGCTTGTGGCTAAATCTTGCCATTCGGGGTGTTCAGTGGGCTTCTGGGCTCACCCTCGGGGGGCAGTGGCCTCAATCCAGCTCTCTTGATTCCCCAACCTTCGGGGCTTCTGTGGAGATCGCGGCAGGTTATGCACCTGTCCTCCCCCACCACGTGGGCAGGCATTTTGTCAAGATGTCAAGGAATTCAAAGCCCACCCAGCAGGGCAGAGTGTCACTGAGGACCCAGGGTGGGAGTTAGCCAGGGGACAGGATAGCAGGTTGCAGGCGGGATTTCAGCAAGTCGTGACTATTGCTAAACCCAGGTCTGGCAAGGACTTCAAACTGCCAACATCTGTTGGTCCCCTCTGAGCACTCAGTGTGCATAAAATTACTTTAACTCTTTGTCTACAAGCCCACAAGAAAGGTACTGTTATTTCCCCATCCTCCATTTTATAGAGGATGAAACTGAGGCCCAGAGAGGTTGAGTAACATCTCTGAGGTCACACAGCTGGTGATTGGCAGAGCCAGCAGCCAGGGCCAGGCCCACCCCACGTCACTCATTGGAAATGAAGATGCATCATCTTCCCTCCCTGCCAGCTCTCTGAGTGAAAGGCACCACCCAGCCACCCTGGCACAGAAACTTCTGCCAACCTGTCTCTGAGCTGTCTCTCCCACCCAGAGGGGGAACAGGTGGACAGGGAGAGAGGGTATCAAGCTCCACCTCTCCTAGAGAGAGACATAGATATGATTTGGAGTTTTTCTCTAAGAAAGATTTATTTTTACTGGGCCCAGTGGTGGATGCCTGTGATTCCAGCAATTCAGGAGGCTGAGGAAGGAGGATCGAAAGTTCAAGGCCAGTCTCGGCAACTTAGTGAGGCCCTGACTCAAAATAAAAAATAAAGAAGACTGGGGATGTGGTAAATCACCCCTGGGTTCAATCCCCCATATTAAAAAAAAAAATTCTTCTCCTCTATTTATTTATTCAAACATTTATTTATCCCAGGATGAACTCCTATATATTTGGGTTCTGATTCAAAACCACATTATTTATTTCTGTGCTTAAATACTTGCATCTTTGACCACTGACAGTTCTGGTGACCTCCTGCGTCCCTTTGATATGTCCCAATCTTCAAAAAGAAAAAAGTTTTGAGCACTTCCTTACCTTCTGATATTGCAAGGTGCCTGAGCCATTTCTCCCGGTAGCCCTGCTTCCTTGTATTTGAGAATGGTGTTTAGAAACCAAGGTCTGGGCATCAATACGCCTTTTAAAAAGTATTACAGCTCCCGGGATTGGCCCACTGCTCTGGGAAGCCTTCCCTGACTTCCAACCACACAGTACCACTGTTATTATACTGCTTCCTGCTGAGATGCTCCATTTCCTGTTTTTTTGGTTTTTTTGTTTGGATGGGCTCTGGCTGCGTTTGTCAGATTAACCTGAACTCCTGGGTTCCAGCGATCCTCCTGCCTCAGCCTCCCCAGTGGCTCTGCCTGCCTCTTCTGGAGGCTTGCTGCTTGCTGTCTGCATACTTGGCTCCCGTCCCAGGAGAGGTTTTTTTGGAGGAAAACCTGGCCCTGGAACCAGAGGTGACCAGTGCTGGGAGCAGCCTCTCAGGGCAAAGAGCATAATCAACAAGCAAATAGTTGGCACCGACCCCAAGACCCAGAGCGCAGCCAGGGCAGGAGGGACCTGGCCGCACCCTGGTGGCCCCTCCTTTCGGGCTGCATCTGCCCAGGACAGCTCCTCGGGAACACTGTGTCCCCGCGGCCAGCCCGGGCGAGGTCTGTCCTGGAGAGCTGTGCCTGGCGTTGGCCGGTCTGCCACTGTCCCTTCCCCTGTGGCCACAGCCCTGATCCCACCGTGCACAGTGCGGGACGCCCAGAGCCGCTTCTTCCGTGCAGCCTTTGCCCCGGCGGGGCCCCACCTGAGGGTCCGTCGCCTCCTCCCCCGGCTTTGCCACTTCACTCCACTGCGGCTGCGCCTGGCCCGGCCCGCTCCCCACCCGGGGGAGCTGGGTGTCCCTCCTCCTCTTATCTCGGGCGATGCCCTTATCACACGTTACCGTTTATTCAACAAATATTTACCTACTGTCTGTGTCCCGTGTCAGGCCCGGGCACAGAGATGGGAGCTGGACAACCAGGACTTGGTAGTGTCACCAGGGCAGGCGTCTGACACCTCGGTCCCACAGGGTGGCCGCTGCCACTGTCCTGGGGACAGACTAACGGATGGGAAAAGTGAGGCACAGAGAAGTGACACCTGGTCCCCAGTTCAGCAGCCACTGACTGACAGCTGGAGTTCCCATGCCAGCAGGCCGGCTTTGGGATTGCGCTCTTGACCTTGGGCTGCCCAACTTCAGATGCAAGGTCACGCATCCTACCCGGCCCAGAGCCCAGGCAGGAGGCAGATGACAAATGAGCAAGGCGATGTCACGACCTGATGGGGCAGTGCCTCTCAAGGGGGAAACAGGAGCAACCAGAGTGAGGTTCTGGTGACGTAGAGGCAGTACCCACACTGGCTTCGCCGGGGGTCACAGGGGTGCTCAGAGCAGATGAGACTCGAAGGACGAGGAGAAGCCAGTTATTTGAAGAGCTGCTGAGAGAACCTTCCAGGCACAAGGAAGAGCAGGCTTGGGTTTGGAAACTTCTAGAGCATGGTGGATGAGGGAAGAAGGCCAAAGTCAGGAGTTTGCATTTTATTCTGAGAGTAGCAAGGGAAATGAGCAGGGGCGTGACTTGTGTGACTGACAGCTGTCCACACTGACCCTGAGGGCTGTAAGGCAGCAAATTGGGGACAGAGGCTTCCGAAGGGGTCCGGGTGTCAGGTGCTGGGGGCTTGGACCAGGGTGACAGCCTTAGAGAAGGAGGGAGGTGGACAACCCGGAGTCACCTTTTGGAAGGACTGATTGACAAGACTCTACCATGTGTCCCTTTCCAACCCGTGAGCTCCGAAGGCCGGCCCTGTCTGGTTCTCCCTGCTGCCCTGGTCCAGTACCCACCTCAGTAAATGTTTGTTGAATGAAAAAATGTGGCTCCTTCCTCATTCCCCTTTCACCAAGGAGGAAGCCAAGGCTCAGAGGCAGGGAGGGCAGCTCAGCTCCGCAGATGCGGCAGAGGCAGCCGGGACAGTTCCCAGATCTGATTTCTCCGCCTGGGCTGGACCCACCTCATTCTGCTGGCCCAGAGGCCGAGATGAAAGATACAGGAAATGGCTTCTTATCTGAAAATCAGTGAAAATGGTGCTGGACTTTATGGGGTTATTTTGAGGATGAAGTGAGATTATGTGTGCAAAAACTTCAGCAAGAGCCCAGCCCATTAAAAGTTGCTCAATAAATGCTGCAGAATATAAGGCTTACTAGACAATTCTGCACACTGATTAAATTTTTAACATCATTCCATGTTTATTCCCATTTTTTTTTTTTTGAGACAGGGTCTCACTAAATTGCCGAGGCTGGCCTCGACATTGCCATCCTCCTGCCTCAGCCTCTCAAGTTGCTGGGATTACAGATGTGTCCCACTGCACCTAGCTTATTTTTGTTTTTAATAAGCATGAAAGAACAGTATAAAAACATTGGCAAATATTTTTAAAGCATTAGTATGGACACTTGAGAACACACACATTAACAGAGTTGCATGAACTCCTGTGGAGACTCCATCAAATTTAACAACCACAATTCATGTCTCCTGCAGGTCTCCTCTGCAGCCAATCCCAGACTTCAATCTTCATCTGTAAATAGCTCAGCCTGTATTTGCAAAGATCAAGGATCTTTTAAAAATTGTAACCACAGCTGGGCGTGGTGGTACATGCCTGGAATCGACTCAGGAGGCTGAGGCAGCCCTAAGCAACTCAGTGAGACCCTGTCTCTAAATAAAATACAAAATAGGTCTGGGGATGGGGCTCAGTGGTGGAGTGCCCCTGAGTTCGATCCCCAGTTCCCCCCAAAAAAAAAAAAAAAAAAGTGTAACCACAAGCCAGGTGCAGTGGTGCACACCTGTAATCCCTTGGGAGGCTGAGGCAGGAGGATCACAAGTTTGAGGTCAACATCAGCAACTTAGTGAGGTCTAAGCAACTCAGTGAGACCCTATCTCTAAATGAAAAATAAAAAGGGCCCTGGGGATATAGCTCCATTGGTAGAGTGCTTGCCTCACATGCACAAGGCCCTGGGTTCAATCCCCAGCACCACAAAATAAATAAATAAATAAAAAGGGCTAGGGATGTGGCTCAGAAGTAAAAAATAGCACTGGCTTTAATCCCTAGTACCTAATAATAATAACAATAATATTTATATATATATTATATATCTCCACGTTATTATTACACCTGAAACAATTCACAATGATTCTTTAATAACATCAGCTAGCTAATCATGTTTCCACTCTTAAATGCCATGCCTGTTTGTTCTATTTGAATCCAGATTCCATTGAAGTCCATGCATTGTGATTTTGCACCCAACTGATCCTTTTTTAAAAATTGAAATAGAAGCCGGGCGCGGTGGCGCACGCCTGTCATCCCAGCACTTGGGAGGCTGAGGCAGGAGGATCTCGAGTTCAAAGCCAGCCTCAGCAGCTTAGCGAGGCCCTAAGCAACTCAGTGAGACCCTGTCTCTAAATAAACTACAAAATAGGGCTGGGGATGTGGCTCAGTGGCTGAGTGCCCCTGGGTTCAATCCCCAGTACCAAAAAAAAAAAAAAAATTAAATAGAATGCACGTATTTATGGGGTGCGGCGTGAGAATTCCATACATGTATAGAATGTTTAATGATCAAATCGGGTACGAAGCGTATCCTTCTCCTTGAACATCTATCCTTCCTAGGTGGGGAGTTTCAGACTCCCCCCTGGATCCCGACAGCTTTTTTAAGCCCACATGGGCACTGGCCTAGGGTCTGCACTGGTTTCCTGTGACCGCCATGATAATTATCACACATCAAGTGGCTTAAAACGACAGAAATTTATTCTGCAATAGAAGAGACCCAAAGTTGGAAAGCCAGGCTCTGGCGGGGCTGGGCTCCCTTAAAAGGCCCTGGAGAGGGTCCTTCCTTCCTCTTCCAGAGACCACCAGGCCTTCTTGGCTTGTGTCCACATAACTCCACCTCAGTCTTCACATGGGTCTCTTGGAATCACGGGATTCCCCTCTTTGGTCCCCTCTAAGGTCCATGGCATTTGATTCAGGGCCAACCTAATCACCTCTGATGACGTCATCTCAAGATCTTTGGTTACATCCGCAAAGACCCTTTCTCCAGATAAGGTCTCATTCAGAGGTGCCTGGGGTTAGGATGAGACCAGACGCAAACATCTACGAGAGCTCTTCTTCATAACTATGGCTAACCCAGAGAGCCCCTGCCCCAACTCCTAGGGACACCCTTCCTCCCTCTTTCCCAAGGGATCCTGGGAATCTCCTCTCTGGTTTCTGCAGGGGGATGGACAGAATGACCTGTTGCTCGGCTCTCCTTTCCTGAGCCGCTCTGAGCAATGCAGCTGCTGTCTGCTCCCCTCTGCAGGCTGGGGGTGACCTTGACCTGCCCCCAGCCAATGGTGATTCTTGCAGGAACTTCACGTCCATCTTCTACCCTTACTACGGCAACTGTTACATCTTCAACTGGGGCATGACCGAGAAGGCGCTCCCTTCCGCCAACCCTGGGACTGAATTTGGTAAGTCCTGGTTCATCCAGGGGCCAGATCCAGGAGGCCGTGAGCCCTCTACCATGCCGGGCTGGAAGGCCCTCTGCGCTTGGGCCCAGGCTCAGGGTAACACAGAGGCCAGTACATAGAAGAGTGGCCATTATGGAGCCCCTACTGTTTGCAGGGGAGGCAGGGCCAGGCGCTTCTCCATCACTTGCCTCCCTGGGGGAGGGGCTGGTGTTCCCATTTTGCTGAGCAGCAAGGTGAGGCTGGGGAAGCAGTACGGCTTCGTGGTCAAGCTCCTGGACTCCGGTAGAATCCCAGCTCCATCCCTACTTCCCGGGTGACCCTGAGCTCAAGATCTGACTTCTCAAAGCCTCAGCTTCCCCTTCAGAGACTAGCCTAGGGTGGCACCGCAGAGAGTGGACATCTTGCAAGTCACTATGTCACCGTGCAGGTGACCTGCTTCTCCATGCCTGGGAAGCAGAAAATGCTCAGCGTGCCCTGGGCATTCCGAGAAGTCCTCAGGCAGCCTTCCCCAGATCGCCCAGCCATCTTGGTCCCTGCTACACACTTCTTGGAGAGAATCACAGACAGGAGGGTGAAGGACTGAAGGGAAGCAGGAAGGAGGGAATGGCTGATAAGAGGTGCCTTTCCCCTGGGGCCCACACAGTGGCCTGTCCCCCAGGGCAAAGCTGGCTGTGGCTTTCAGGCTTGTGAGCTGGACACAGGTAAAAGCCAATCCTCCTCCCACCCCTCAGACTGTGACTTCCCCAGCCACCAAGAGGCAGGTCATTATTCAGTGACCACTGGGGCTGCTAGCCAAGAGGGGGACGGTGGGCTGACCACCCTCGCCCAGCCCTGGTACCTAAAAACACTGTTGTAGAGAGGTCACTTGCTTCATGGGGGCAGAGCATCACCATAAGCCAGCGCCTGGGTTAGGATCCCAACTCCACCTCTTGCTGAGTGACCTCGGAGAGGCCCCTTCACCTCTCTGTGCCTTGTTTGCTCTTCTAAATGGCAATAATAACAGTGCCCAGCTCAAGTGACTCCCAGGAGTGTCCAACAGCATCAGTGCACTAAAGCCCTTCACGCTGCACTCTGCCCGTAGCCAATGCTCAGGAAACGCTGGCTTTACTGTCCCAAGTCCACCTAGTGCCCTGCCAGCCCAGGACTAAGGGACCCAGAATGTTGGGTCTGGTCCCTTCTGCAGGGAACTGGATCACACTAGAGAGGCAGGAAACAGGAAGGAAAGTTCCAGAGCTAGGCAAGACCTGAGACCTGTGTGGACAGTCACTCCTGGAGGGAGCCCCGCTGGGCTGCTGCCATCTGAAGGCAGAGCAGGAGGTGGGGTGAAGGGTGAAGGGTGAAGGGTGAAGGGCGGGGGCATTCCAGAGCCAAGGAAGAGCATCAGGAGCTGGAAGGAGTGTGGGAGCTCAGAGCACTGAATGGGGACAGTGAGGACATGTGTAGGAGGGCGCAGGGTGAGGGGGTGGGTGGCAATTTGGGGGTTGGGTAGTGCTGTGCCCCCAAGAGCTGTGCAGAAAGGATGATGGGGACAGAGGCCAGGAGCAGCACAAGGAGAAGACCAGGGGGACGTGGGGTCTGGGTCTTCACGGGCTGGAGCGGCTCCCCGCGGGCCCCGGGGCGCCCCTCGCTGCAGGGCCTGGGACAGGGGCTGGGGGCTTCCCTCGCCCCCGGAGCCAGGCAGACAGCCCTCTCCCCACCTTCCTCGCAGGTCTGAAGCTGGTGCTGGACATAGGCCAGGAGGACTACGTCCCCTTCCTCGCATCCACGGCCGGGGCCCGGCTGTTGCTCCACGAGCAGAGGACGTACCCCTTTATCAGAGAGGAGGGCATCTACGCCACGACGGGGACAGAGACGTCCATCGGCGTGCTGGTGGTACGGATGGAGTGCCAGGCAGCCCGAGGGGGCTGAGAGGAGGGGATCGGGCCCCCAGCCCTGGTGCTCCGCCCAGCCCCCTGGACTTGGGGGACCCCAGGCGCCCTGCCCTGGCGGAGGCCTCGCCCTCTGGCGCCCCCTCTGGCGCTCGCTGCGTCCTGCAGCTCCCCTTCCCCTTTGCATCCTGGCTCTCCGGAGTTCGATGGGGAGGGACGTTGAGAGGGCGCCTTCTGGGGGTGACCGGGGGTCCCCTTGAGCAACCTCTCTTGCCACAGGACAAGCTGCAGCGCATGGGCGAGCCCTACAGTCCGTGCACCGTGAACGGCTCCGACGTCGCCGTCCAAAACCTCTACAGCAACTACAACACCACCTACTCCATCCAGGTGGGAAGGCTGCGCGCGCCTCCTCGGACGCGGGGGCGCTGTCCACCTCTCCCAGCCTGAGGCCGCAGGTCTCTGCAAGCTGGCCGGCAAGGCTGGCTCGGCTGGATTTTTGTAGGTAGCTACAGGCATAGTCCCCGGGTCCACCAGGGCCAGGGCTGGCTCCCTCCCTTCCCCACTCAGGCAGGTGTGCCCTCGGGAACCCAAGAGTAGAAGGGATCTTGCTTTGGAGTCTCCCAAGGGGGGAAAAACAACGAGCATTACCGAGCTGTCATTGTGAGTTGCATGCATCATTCGATCCCTTCCAACCTCCGCGGGCAAAAATAAAGTAATAAGAGCAGCGTTAATGATATGCTAATGAGAGCAGGCTTCCCTTGCAGGAGGCAGGCGCTCCTCGTAGTTTACATGGAGTACATCGTTTAATCCTCACGACCACCTTAGGCTGTAGAAATTATTATCCCTGTTTTAGGAATGAGGGCATTTGGATTCACAGACCCCAATCTGAACCCCTCATCAGTTTACCTGGGATGTCCCTCTTTATATCTGCCCTCAGCCTCCCTTGCTGTAGCTGGAGGTTTCCCTCCTGACTTGGTCTCCAAGGTCAGCCCAGAATTGTCTGTCCCCAGCCCCAGCCCCTCTGGAGAGGGCAGACTGACTCCTTCCAAATATCCCCCAAATGGTCACTTGCCCGACTTTTTCTCCCATCCCTGCCTGTGTTGGCAGAGAGAGAATCGGAGTCAAACATGGTGCAGCCCGTGCCTGCCTCCCAGTCTGGGAGCCCCACATCTAGGGTGTTCCCGTTTGCCTTAGGAAATTGACCCCTGCCACCTGCCCACTTGTCCAGTTGCCCCACCCCACACTCAGGCTGGCTGGCAGGGTCTGCTGTGGACAGCTCTGGGAATCTGCGGAGTCTCTGAAGGGCTGGACAGACGGGCAGGGCAGAAAGGGAAGATGGGAACCGTGGAGAAGGAGGCCCCAGCCCTGGAGGCCTCATTCCTGGAAAACCAGCTCCTCCAAGACACTCACCAGAGTCAGACTCCTGGCCTGACCTGTGGCCTCCCCTGGGCCCAGCTCCAGTTCCTCCTGGCCATGCCATCGAGTCTGCCTGTCAGTCCCACCTCCTGCCTGCAGGGACCCACCAACCCCTCAGGGAGAAAGGCAGGCCACGGTGACCCGGAGGAGCAGGAGAGGAGGGCACAGAGGAGAAAGGGGCCAGCCAGGGTTGGAGCCAGGAGTCCATGGGAGTCGGGGGTCAGGGCTGCGGACGGGGAGGAGGCCGAAATATCAGCTGCTGATGGAGGAACTGATGCCACCCTGAATCCCACCCCAGGAGGCAGGGGTGACTCTCGCCCTGTTTCACCATGAGTAAACTGAGGCCTGGAGGTTAATAACTTGCCTAGGACACATAGTTGGTCCCTGAGTGGACTGAAACCAGGTCGGAATGACCTGAAAACCCAGTATGTTGAGGCCCAGTGAGCGGAGACTCATCACATCAGCCCCGGGGCAGGGTGCGCCCCTCTGCCTCCCTCCCTCCCCATCGGGGGACATTCTACCGAGCAGCTGCCCCTTGGCTTCCCCTTCTGAGTGGTCAGAGGGCCTCCTCCTGCTCTCCCTGGCTGTTCCCCCAGGAGGAAGGTGCTGGGCCAGCTGGTCTGTCCTCCTCAGCTGCCCTCCTGGGTTCCTGCATGCTGAGAGCTTGGAAGGGTGCTGGCACCTAATGAGAAGAGCTGTCTAGGGGTTAGCTTTATTATTTGGGACAAGCCACGTCTGCCATGTCATCTATGGGGCGCCATCTATGGGGAGACCCGGACTGCTGGGGTCGAGTCTGGGTCTTTCTGTGGGGTTCAGGGATCTGCTTTGAGGCCCACAGAGGAAGGACAGCCACCCCAACTCATCTCAGGCCTGCTTCTGTGTCAAAAGGGCCCCTCTCCTGGTCCCCCAGCCCCCTTGACCTGAGTGTTAAATTCTCCAGGCTCCTCCTCCTGCCACCAGAGTGGGGACATCACCAGTCAGGTCTGTGTTCTCTCCCCAACCTCCAGGCCTGTCTTCACTCCTGTTTCCAAGACCACATGATCCATAACTGTAGCTGTGGCCACTACCTGTACCCGCTGCCCCTTGGGGAGAGATACTGCAACAACCAGGACTTCCCGGACTGGGGTGAGTGGAGGCTCATGCCAGCCGCAGCCACCGCCCACAGAGGATGTCACCACGGGGTGGGGAGGGGAGAGCTCCAGGCCCTGAGCAGGGCCCTGGGGTGTGTCCACACACCCTCCTACCATCCCCTCCCCAGTGTGTCTGCAGAAGCTCAGCCTCCTCTCCTCAACCCTATTAAGTGCATGCTTGAAGCACATGGGAGTGGGAGTGAGGGCGCGTGTCTGTGTGCCAAGCAAATGCCGGCTCGTGCATGAGCCTGGGAATGGGGCTGGGGAGAGAGCACTTTGTGTGCGGTTGTTTTTTCCAATGCACGTGTGAAAGGGCGTGTCTGTGTCTGCTCCCAAGTGTGCAGGAGTGCTTGGAGACTCCAGGACCTGTCTGTGCTGTGCACGGGCACGGGTTGCTTCCAGTGTCTGCATCCGTGCACCCTGGCTTGGCTGTGTATGTGCATGCTTGGCAGGTGTATCCACGCCTTCATGGAATCACTGGGTCTCTGTGGCGTGCTGGACTGGAGGGGAAAGTGATGAAGTCGTAATCATGATAGTCCCCAAGGGCTTGCAGCCTGGAGTCAGAGGACTAGGAGCCTCTGCTGGGCTCATGGAGCTGAAGCCCAGGCCTGAGAGCCCTGGTGGCCGGAATCCAAACATGGGTGTTGCCAGCAATTGGGGTCCCGCCACCTCTTGACACCAACACAATGCAGACAAAGAGGGAACAAATTTTCCTTCTGGACACTTCTCTCCTTAGTACACGGATGACTCTCTAACCCCATTCACTAGGCAGAGACAGGCACACCAAGGATGCTGTGCTGGGTCTAGAACTCCTGAGGGGGCCAGGCTGGGGTGAAATGGCTGGAGTGGGGGGCAGCGATGATTCTCCATGACAAGGGAACTTGGACTGAGACACCATGTCTCCATCTAACCACAGGCCTTGGGTGACCCAGGGCCAGGACCCCTAGAACCACCCCTGCCCTTCTTGACCACCCCTCTCTCCCGCCAGCCCATTGCTACCTGGACCTGCGGATGAGCGTGGCCCTGAGAGAGACGTGCATCAGCATGTGCAAGGAGTCTTGCAAGTGAGTGTGGCGTGAGGGACAGGGGCACTGCCATGGGCCGGGCAGGGTCAGCAACAGGGCTGACTTCTCTCTTCCAGTGACACCCAGTACAAGATGACCATCTCCATGGCTGACTGGCCCTCTGAAGCCTCTGAGGTGAGATGGTGGAGGGGCTAAGCTCCTGGTCCTCGTCCCTGGGCTGAGGACAGGTCCAGGTCTTTAGGGGAGGGTCTTTTTCTCCCTCCTCCCTCCCCCCTTCTCTCCCACCATCATCCCCCAGGCACTGGGTCAGGGACACTGCAGTGGATGACAGACCTAAGGGTCCTCCCCTCATGGAGCTTACCATCTAGTGAGAGAGGCGATGTACATACACAGAAGTAAGATCAGGCTCAAGATCAGTGGTGGTTGTGAAGGAAATGAACAGGAAAGGTAACAGGGGGGACTGCTTTACACAGAGGGGTCAGGGGAGCCTCTCTTCAAAAGTGACATTTGAGCTGAAACCCAGAGGCTGAGCCAGCTGTGGGCGAGCCAGGGAGCAGTCCAGGCAGAGGGGACAGCAAGTTCAAGAGGTTGGGAACGGACATGGGGCAAGATGGCTGGGCCTGTCCAGAAGAGGCTGGAGACCTGAGCTCCCCTTCCACCAACAGCAGCCACAGCTTCCACTGAGACCTTCCTCCCACTCCCCATCCCAACCTGTGGTTCCCTGGGGGCTTCAGGAAGGTGCCGGGCTGTGTTCTTTTTCCCCACAGGTATTATGGGCCATGATGGGAGGGAATGTGTGGGCGCCATTTTTTTAGTTTCCTTCTTGGGTTCTAGGACTGGATTCTCCATGTCCTGTCTCAGGAGCGGGACCAGAGCCCCAATGTCACCATAAACAGGTGAGCCTGAAATCTGGGCAGGGTTGGGAAAGGCAGGAGATGGGAGAAGCCAAAGTCTTGGGGATGGGGTTTGGACATCTGGCAACTACCCAGACAGCTTCTCCTACTGGTCAGATGCAGGAGCAAGCCTGGAAAAGGAAGCGCTGAAAGCGAGAGGGAGGAAAGGCAGCCAGGATTCAGGGTGCATGTTCTTGCATCTGTCATGCATCCATCTACCCAACCCTCCATCACCCATTCTTCCATTCCTCCACTCATCCCTCCATCACCCATCCTTCCATTCCCCACCTATCCATCAAC
>JAJEJO010001456.1:90456-167488 GCA_020662805.1 Glaucomys volans
TGCCTAACCTGAATGCCTTCCAGGGAGACTGCTCGGCCCCAGACCTCACCACCCCACCGTCCTGCACCCTGACAGCCCCTCAGCCCTTGGCCCCATCCCCTTACAGGGTAGCTCAATAAGCCAAGGAACCATCTGAATTTCAGGTGCATCTCATCTCCTAGCACTGTGGCTGGCACACAGTAGGTGCTCAATCAATGCAGAATGAGTGAACCCACAAATCTGGAACTTAACAGGGAGGGAGAAGTAACATGGACAACTGAAAGCAAGGCAGTCCGACTCTCACTTGGCACACTAGTTCTGGTTGGTCCTCTTGGTGCCCCACCCTATGCCAACAGGGAATGTCGGACAGCGTTTGCATCTCTTCTCTGAATGCTGTGCCCAGGCAAATGGCCAAAAAGCCGGCTGCTCCTCTGGTAACTGCTGGGAGCTCTAAAATGACCAGGGTCAGGGAGTCAGGGCAGTGAGACTCCAGGTCCAGGGAATCACTAACCACTCAGGGACCCAAAAGATGGCACCTCACTCCTACTTCCTCTGCAGAAAAATGAGAGGCAGGAGTTGAGGCTGGCTCAGCTCTGCAGCTGCCCAAGTCCATCCTCTTGTCAGGTCCTCAGGGAGCTGATCTTTAAGGCTCCTTCCACCCTCCCTCCTGACCACCCAGGACTACGATGGGCTCAAGCATAGGAGAATGAATGGAAAGATTCTAGGAGACTGGAAAGCCTCTTCTGCCACCCGCCCGCAGCATGGAGCAGGGAGGATCTGCAGCCAAGAGTGCGGCTGGGAACAGGAGGGACACAGCCCTCTATTCAGATGAGCCCATGGAGTGGCCCTAACATGTGGCCTTGTTATGCAAGAGCACCACCTAACAGGATTGCATAAGGTTCAGTGCCTGGCATGCCCGGTATGCAGTCAGAGCTTAATAAACGTTAGTTAGTAATTATTATGTCAATGGAGCAGAAGGCGGGCAGGGCCAGGTTGCCTGGCTCGCTCGCTCCGACTCCTCTCGCTGAAGCTCCCCTTCGTGGTTCTCGACCTCAGGCTCACGAGGTCTGCCTCTCTCAGGGCAGGACCTGGAGAATCTGCATTTTAACCAGCTTCAAAGCCAAATCCAGAATGAAGCTAAGAAGACTTGGGATTAGATTCCTGGAGGGCATGAGGGTGGTGCCCATGGGGACCCACCAATGTCAGTGGCCAGCTGCTTGGTCGAGTGCGGGGTCAGCTCTGGGATCTGGAGGATCACGTCGCAGTAGGTTTGCATCGTGGCTCTGGCGATGGAGCCCAGCCAGTTGTCGGCCATGTTGTCCAGCTCAGGCAGTTCATCCCCTGGGAGAGGAAAGGAGGTCACCACAGCAACACAGAACCCACTCAGGAAGAATTCTCACCTCTTCTGGGTGACTTGGCCCACGACAGGTGTTCTGTGCGCAGACACACTAGGGAGCTTATGGTCTCAGTGGGAAGAAAACGCCAGAAACAGAGAACAATGAAACCTTAGGTCAACTGGTATTGAGAAAGTACAATGTGGATTCAGAAAAGAAAACAACCAGGGAGGGGACAAAACTCGAGAGCCTCGCAGGCCCGGAGAGCAGGTCCAGCCACACTGGCCAGGGGGCGTTTCTATAATCAGAAAGGGAGAGACGGTGGGAGAGAGAACCAGAGAGGAGCCCCAAGCCAGAGGCAGCAGAGGTGGAGTGGGAGGGCCAGCCTCCCGCAGCAGTGGTGTGGGCACTGAGGCAGGCTCGAGGCCAGCTGCACCTCTGAAGAACAGGCGCTGCCCAGGCTCTGGAGGCAGTGTGTGTCCGTCACCTGTACCATGAAGAGAGCAAGAACTCCGATTTCCAGGGCTGCTGTGGGAACTGCAGGCCACACACCAGGCCCCCTGCGTGGCCCCCTAACACTTAGTCCTCGACATGCGGCAGCTCTCAGCTCTAGAAGGGTCATGAGGAGGAGGAAAGCATCTTGGGGGGGGCATTGGGACTAAGCTGAGGGGGAGGAGGGCTGGTCACGGAGGGCACCTTGGAAAGGTGTGGGTGCCACGTGGGAGGACAGGGAGCAACTGCAGGGTCCCAGTCAGGCTGCAGCATAACAAGCCCCTGCAGGGGACCCGGTCAGGCTGTGGCAGGGCAAAGCAGGAGACGGAGCAGACATCCAGGCAAGGAGACTGCCTGTCCTCCGAGGGGCAAAGGGATACTGGCCAGGAAAGGAGGGGAGAAGTGGGAGCCACATTAACGAAAAGAGACAGAAAGGAAAAGAGAGAGAAGCCAACTGTGAAAAGAGCACACTGAGAAAGGCCAAGTCCTGCCATGACGGCCACCACTGAAACTCAGGACAGGGCACAGGGCTGCCGAGACGCCAGCTGCAGACGGCCGGGCTGCGGGAAATGGAGAGCAGTCGGCGTGGTGCTGGGTTGAGCGTGGTCTCGTCTCCGCACACCCAGCTGCACAACAGATCTAAATTGGGAGGTTAACAAGACAAACAGGGCTTGGGGACAATGAGCGCAAGGACTCATGTGCAACCCCAGGTTCCCCCTGGAAACTGGCCCTTGGGCTGGTGTAACTTGACCCAAACAGCTGCCTGAGCAGGGAGCTTGTCTGGGATATGCACTTCCCTTCCTCCTCACTCCAACTCGATGGCGGGAGACAGGCAGGCCTGAAAGGCAGGAGAGCACAGATACCTGCATTTGAGAGGTGCTGGGGATGGAAGTTGGTTTAGAACTCAAATGTCCCCCAGAAGTGTTGAAGGCTTGGTCCCCAATTCAGCAATGTTCAGAGATGGGGCCTCTGGAAGGTGACTGGATCATAAGGGCTCTAACGCATTGATGAACCCATAATTTAATGGCTATTGGGAAGAGGTGGAAAGCTAGGCAGGGCCTGGCTGGAGGAAGCAGGTCCTCGGGGGCATGGCCTTAAAGGCTCTCTCTTGTTCCTGCCTCTTCCTGTCTTTGCTTTCCGACCGCCATGAGGTGAGCAGCTCTCCTGTGCCGTGTGTTCCTGCCATGTTGTGCTGCCTTGCCATAGGCTGCGAGCAACGGGGCCAAGTGATGAACCATGAACTGAAACTTCTGAAACTGTGAGCCAAAATAAACCTTTCCTCCTTTAAGTTGATTTTCTCAGGTATTTTGTCACAGCAATGGAAAACTAACACAACCACAAAACACTGAAAAAGGAGAAATGGAAATGAGCAAGAGACCAAGGCTAGTGCCCCAGGAGACAATCCAGATGGAGCAGACAGAGGAGGTACCACATGGGCACAGAAGTGCACAAATCCCCATTAACTGAACCTAGGGGGTATGGGACACTTTTGTGGCTCCACCTCCCAGCAGCAGCAGCTCTTCAGAGTCTGCACCTGCCACAGACGAACAGAGGCAGCTCCCCAAAACCTGAGCCCCAGAAGAGGAACCACCTCCCGCAGCCCCAAGTCCAGGCCTACAGTGAGTGGGCGAACCTCTCAGCACCTACGCTGTGCAGCACTTTCGTCCTCAGCCTAAGTCACAACTCCTGCCACCAAGGGACCTTCTGCCCCATTGCCAGCCAGCACTTGGACCATGACAAGGACCCAGGTCTGAGGATTCCTGAAAATGACTGCTATAACCCAGTGTGTGTGCACGTGACTGTGGGGGACACCCCAAGATAGTTTAACTTTCCCCAAGTTCAACGTCCTTGTGGCGAAGACCTGGTGAAGGTTTTTAAACCATTCACTGCCTCTCTCTGAAAAAGCCATTTACCTATGCCAGAAAGTCCCTACTGTCTATTCGCCATCCCGTTCTTAAAACTTGCTAGAAATCATCAGATTGTGTGTGGATGTTCACTGTGTGATTCTTCCCAGTTTTCTGTAGATTAGAAAATTTTCCATAATAAAGTGCTGAGAAAGGAAAAAAGAAAAAAGAAAAACTGAAATGCTCAGACTGGCTGTTGTTAGCGCTGTTATGTTTCAACCACTGTTGAAATCCACCTGGTGGTTGGGCCATCTGGGCAATGCCCAAGCCAGCGCCCAGCACACAGTAACAATTCACAAACATCTGTTTAGTGAATGAGTAAATGGATGGATGAATGAAAACAATTACTGGTTCACTGTATCTTCTTTTTTTTTTTTTTTTTTTGGCAGTGTTGAGGATGGAACCCAGGCCTGCTGCATGCCAGGCAATCACTCTACCACTGAGCCACACCCTGTCCCTTCATATACGGATTCTAGTGGAACAAGAAGTAATTATGTTCTTCCTGTGATGAAACGGATAGGATACACGCACCACAAATTTCTTGCCAAGGAATCTGAACCAGCATTTAATCCTTAAACAAGACACATATAATGAACTATTCATGAGTTAAATGATAAGATACCTGAGATTTGATTTAAATATTCTAGTGGAAAAAGTGAGAGGAATAGAAAAACCAAGGGCCATTTCCGAACTTGGGCTTTGAGTACCTGGGGCTTCATGATGCTGTGTGTGTGAAATTCCTATGAAAAAAATGTTTAAATCCTTTTAATTTAAAAAGCATATTAAGGGGCTAGGGACACAGCTGAGTGGGAGAGTATGTGCTTAAGTGTGAGCAGACCCTCGTTTTGATCCCCAGCACCAAATCACATACATAACCACAGAGTTCTTCAATAATAATTAACATTCTAATGCACAAATACTTTTTACACACAATAGGGAAATAAACTCTTGTAAAATAAGGCAGGCGGCATGGAAATATAGTGAGTAAAAACAGCTCACGCCCTGTGCCAGCCCCTGGTCCCCCTGGTCCCCTGGGTGGAGTCCTTCAGGCCTGCCCCATGCTTTCTCATGCACATGCACTCAGGGGGCAGGTGTGCTTTGAATCTTGATAAAGGAAAGCCTTTACCAATTCATTCTCCATCAACTGGCTCTTAACTTAGGGTTTCTTCTTGGTTTAAATCGTGAGATACATCATACATATAACAGAGGGTGTGAAGCACATTACATACATTTTAGAGAACAAATAAAAAGCCATTGGCCATCAAACACCTCCCTGGGCAAGAGAAAGGCCCCTGCCGTGCCCCAGGATTCCCACATGGCCCTGCAAGGACACACAACAGGGGCTATGAGCCAGGTCTGGGAGGGCCTCCTGCTCTGCCCTGAGGTCTCACCCCACAGGCACCCCCATCCCCAGGGTGCTGTCCAGCTTTGGGCTGCATGGACTCTTTTGAGACGTACCCATGCCATTGTGCCTAGCTGTAGTTCATTTATTTTCATGTTGCATTCTGCTTTGTGGGACTATCATACCATAATGCAGGCATTCATTTTAATGCTGATGGACATTAATGCTGATTATCCAGATTGGGCTACTACCAAGTTATTATGAAGACCCTTATGATGAATCTGGGGTGCACATGGGGAGGTTCTAGGATCTGTACCTAGGAATAAAACCTGATGGGTCAAAGGGTGAGCACATCATCACTTCACTAGAAATGCCAAGCTGTTTTCAAGCAAATGCCCCCATTTCCTGAAATGGATCAAAGCTCTCTATTCTTTTCTTGCATTTATATTCACGCAGTTTTTAAAATGCATATAGTACCTCATGCCTGTTCTTCATATTTAATACACTGAGTATAACTTTCCAAGTCACTATTCTTTTACAATATTTTAATGGTTACATACCATTTTATTATATGGATGTACTAAAAAATTTTAATATTTGTAGTTTCTCATAATGTTTCAATGTTTGGCTTTTATAAACAGTGCTGGGATGAACATTCATAGTTATACTCAGGATTATCCTATTTTTCCATATTTTTATTAGGGCATAATAATTATACATAATGGTGGGATTTGTTGTTACATATTCATATCTGCGCTCATAGTTGTTTTATGAGTATAATTACCTAGCAATAGATCTAAAAGGTCTATTTTTGTTCTTATGTCAAACAGCCCTCCAGAAATTTAAATTGCACAATTTAAACTGCTATCCTTCATTATTGCCAATATTAAACATAGTGGCTTTAATATGCATATGGCACCCCTGGGCATCTGTGATGATGGATTTCAGGAACCCCAGAGATACCAAAATCCAGACATTCCAGGCTCTTACAGGACATGGAGTGTTTGTATATAATCTCCACTATCCGCCTGTTTACTTTAAGTCATCTCTAGATTACTTTCAGTACCCAACACTATATACATAGTTTCTGTACTATTGTTTAAGGAATAATGATGAAAAAATCTACATATTTAGTACAGATGCAGATTTTTTTCCAAATATTTTTGATCCATGGTTGGCTGAATCCACAGATGAGAATTCACTATTCAGAAGACCAACTGTATACACACAAACACGCAATCTGATCAGTTTCAAGATACTATATCCCATTGTCACTTGAAGATAAATGAAGTTAGATATATCTTAATCTTGGGGGGTATGTGAATGCCTTCAGGTTATTTACTGTATTTCACTGCAGAACTGTCACAGTTTTAAGCCAGATTCTTTTTGCAAGAAAGTGGGATGCAACCATTATGTGAAGATTTTTTTGTTTTTAAATTGTGCCGTTATTACTTAAAAATCATTTCTTACTTAAACTACCTTGTTGCAAGATCAGGATGGACAAAATACTCATGAACGTATGTTAATGTGACGGTGATAACTATATACAGTAATACAGTCCTTGTTTTTCTGTGGGGTGTTCATCTTTGTCTTACTGATCTGTAAGATCATTTCTAAAATAAAATATTAACCATCACTAGTCACATATGTTGCTATTTCTTCCAGTTGATCATTTACCTTTTAATTTCCTTTCCAAAAAAAAGTCTTTCATTCTCTCCCCTAAGATTATATGAACAGCCACCTATATTTTAACTTAGCAAGTTTCACATTTTAAAATATGAACTGCAAATAGTCTTTTAAAAACCAATGAGTGTCCTTTATGTTTATGACCTATGAAACCTATGGAAATTTCATCTGTATCATTTTTGCAAAGAATTTACGGACAGGAGACAATAATGCCTAGTCTCTGTGGGATCCAAAGCTAGGTGTGCTGACTATCAAGCACACCAATTATCCTGCTCAGTTCCTCTTTTCATCCTCATTAAGTTTTCTTTTTCATCTGCCAAAGCCTGAAGGAGAGGTTTTCTCCGGTAATATGGTTCAGTCAAATTCTCATTATGTGTCTGATCATATATGTATAGAGATACACGGTTTCTCCTTGTGTATTTCACTGCCTTGTCATCTGACACTGAAGGGTATGTGACTATCACAGGTTCCCTGAATGATTCAACTTTTGCCAACATGAAAGAATCGCCCAGGTCCCATCTGCTACCTTTTGATTTGAGTCCAACTTTGTTTATAGCAAGGCAACCATCCTGCTTTCTTTACATTCGCATTATGTAGGCTATCTTTTGGCATTCCTCAATTTTTAAGCTTCTGGGGTGATTTTACCTTCAGTGTGGTAACTCCCTACAAGCTGCCGAATCGTCTACATACCAGGTGATTTTTCTTTGCTTCACCTTACAGGGGAAACCTAGAACACCCAATATTAGAAATTAGGATGATTTTTTTGATGAACAAGTATATGATCCCTGCTCAAATCTGTCAGGTCCAAATGACAAAAAGGAAGGATTCAAATGTATTACATTTTTGTCTTGTCAGTTTAGAGCCTTGGGAGCCTTGGGAGTCAGCAGCAAACTACAGCTGGAGACATCTCAACAGGAAACGTTGCCTCTGTGTGGAAGAGTTGAAGCGAATCTGCTCTCATGAGGTGGCAGGTGACATGGCACAAGGCCCACGTGTCAGAGAGCAGAGGGAGAGTGAGTGCCCAGCAGGACCCCTACCTGTGAGCTCACTGCCACCACCACCAGGCACCCAGGACCCTGGGCCCTCTGCCACCACCTCCCCAGCTGACGGGCACGGGGGGGCGGGGGTTCACTGCAGAGGGCTCCGCACTCCTCGCAGGACACTCTGCCTAAGGTTCTCTCCCTAACCAGCCTGCCCGGCTGAAGTGCCTCGGAGGGAGTAACCAGTGGCCCTGATCTTTGAGTCTCCATTTTATGTTTTGACAACTACTTCAGTGGAGTTCAGAGAGAGACATTTGTTGAGGAGTGAGGATGTCAAAGGCAAGGGTACACTGCTCCTTGGCCACAGGCATCGTGGCTCCCTTGGCCTATCTTACCTTGCTCAGGAGGAAATGGTAGCTTTCCGGCGTGCAAGGCCAGCTCTAAGGCAGAGTCCTCCTGAGTCACAAATGGCTCAAGATTCAGGGGCAGGGACATGATGTATTGCCCGATCTGAAACAAAAGAATGCACTTTCAGGCAGACACTGACGCATACGGGCAATTACTTACGTGGGATATTTGTGCAAAGTCAACAGCAGAAAGACGAAGTTGCCAGGCCTGGGTGAGTCCAGTGTGTGGTAATATTAGTTATGGTGACACCTTAAAAAAAAAGGCAGTGGCAGATTGCATGAGACTGTAGATCACCCTTCTCAGCCATGGCCCCGATGTTCTGGAACGCATTAACACAATGCATCGCCACGGAGGCAACGGGTACCCAGTGCTCTGTAAGATGGAAAGCACTGTGTGGATGCGAGTTCCGATTCCTGTGCGTAACGAAAGGCCAGGAAGATGCTCATGTCAGCAAGTGCCTGGCAGGACAGGAATTCAGATCCTGCCTTCTGCACTTGCATCTGGTTCTATCCCTCCCAGATGTAACCAGGGGAAGGAAGGGACTCTGTTTGAAAACAGCCATTTATAATCAGAAACTCATTTGGCGAGAAATATGTAGTTTTCACAACACACACTAGAGAGTAAAGATTGGCAAAACCTTCCTGGCTGAAAGGGACTCACAAAAGGTCAGGCCATGAGACGTTTGGGACAAGCCCACAATTACGGCAGTATCTGTCACATGTTGTCAGATGCACATGTGACAGTTATCACCGGCATAGCTGGGGCGCCTATTTCTATTTCAACTCATAACTGCTTTGTGTTTTAAGGTAAGTCCATATTTTATCTCAAAATAAGGTTGATTTGGGGGTTACAACAATACATTTTTTAAGAAAGGTCTTTGAGACTGCTGTTGCTTTTCCTTTTTGGTGACATATTCTATGACATTCACTTCTGGATACTGAATTCCACAAGCTATAAAGTCAGAGGGCTATTAAAGCAAGACCTTCTCCACTGGCTTCACACACACCTACACAGTGGCAAGTCCCTCTCAGAAGGAGGGGTCCAGAAGTGAACGCAGAATCCAAATCCACCCAACCCAGAGGACTCTGGGATGCTTCCGCCCGTTTCCCACCATTTATCACGGTCTGAACATTCAGTGGTCTATAATGCTAACAAAAAGTTCTTGGTCTGGTTTCCTTCTAAAGAGTGACATAGATGGTAAAATAAAGGGCCTTCCTTTTCTTTCATTTTATTCATTTACTTAGTACAATCTCTCACTCAAACTAGGTAAGTGGCCGCTTACCTCACAACCACCACCATGGTATATTTCAGTTTGAAAATGGCAACAAATCATCTTTTCTCCCCACAAGCCTGGAGGGAGGAAAGGATGCTACTTTCTGGTGTTGGAATTTCTTCCGAATTCCATTCTACAAGCACTTCCTGAGCACCTGCTTTGTTCAAAAACCCCAGCCTGTTCCTGTATTTGGCACCTTTCATCTGTAGTTACAGAACCTTTTGGTTAAACCCATGGGCCCAGTTTTGTTTGAAATAGAGTGGTATAATAATATGCCAATATTATTATGGCAATATGTGCTCTTTTTAAATGCCCAAGGTCTTTCCTCACATGAAAATTTATGATGCTCATGTGTTTTTTTGGGGGGTGGGCGGGGGTGTGGTTTCACCAACAGGCAAAAAAATTTCAACAAGGCTCAAAACTTCAATCATCTGACCTCCTAAACTTCCATGAGCTGGCCTGAGATTGTAGGGTTAGCCATAATTCTGAGACAGGTCCCATGGCTCCAGGTTTCTCTTGGGGACTCTTGCATCTCTTTATTCTTTGGAAATCAATGTGAAAATGGACGCTTATCATCGCACCCGTGGTATTTATCTACTGTGCTCACATGTTCAGTAAACCGCTCTTGACGTCCATTTAGGCGGACTCCATGACTTGGGGAAAATGAAAGTCTCTGTGATCTAACAGGCATGGGTTAGGGTCCCAGCTCTACCACTGTGACCTTGGGCAACTTCCTCTGTTGGAACCTTGGTCTCATCACTGCTGACATGAGGATCAAGGGGGACCTACGTCAAAGGGCTGCTGAGAGGATGAATTGAGTACCGTGTGACATGCACTAGAGCACCTGGCTCCTGCCCAGCACCCAGGGGAAGTGGCTGCTCCCTCCTGGCTGCCCCTCATTCCCCAGAGCCTGGGCGACACCTAGGAAAGAGGCTGCTGGACAAAACCGAGACGTGGACTCTCACAGCACCGTCCTGGCATTTGGTGCACGTTTGATAAAGGTTCCTCTCCTGCTCCTGGGACGTCTCCACCACTCAGCAGGGTCACCGCAGGTGGAAAGGGCCTGGCCCTGGAGACATCCCAGCTCCCTACTTCCCTATACTTCAGTTTCCTCAACCTTAAAATCAATTCAGTCACATTCCAGCAATGTCACTTTCTCAATCAATTGGGATCATAATGCATAGTATCCTAATTCTAAAAATATGACGATTCCTATTGGTTGAAAAGACCAACCCAGAGCTGGTTTCATCAGCTCAGGATGGCAGACAGTGCCCTGGAAAGAGAAGGAAAATGACTGCCACTGCAGACCCGCGCTGCTCCAGACGAGCAGGGCGCCAAATGCCACCCTTCCTTCCCAGCGCTGGCCAGTGGGACTGCCACTCACTACTGACTGCACGAGAGTTACTTCTCGAATTCCTTTCTATTACAATCAAGTCACAACTTATACAGGGGCTGGGTTCTAAGGTAAGAGCACAAGGCAGGTCACCTGCAGTACTCCAGAAAGTTCCTATAGCTGAGCTGGACTGCAGGAAGGAATGGAAGGAAAGGCCGTGTGCAGACGACCAGGGTGACTGTCAACTCCCGGGGGCATGTGAGGAAGTGCCCTGCCCCTGAAGAGATATTCTGTTCTCTTTCAACATTAAGCTTCTGTAACCACCGTTCTTCTTAGGAGGTGTGCTTGGTGCTGTGAGGTTAAGCCTGAAAGCACTCAGCACTGGGCCTGGCACCGAGCAGGAACTCCCTGAATGTTTGCTGAACTTGAATTCAGACAATATGTGCTGCTCTTCTCTAAGACGACGCAGAAGACTTTGACCACCAGCTCCTTGATTTCCCAAGTTCTTACTGGACTCAAATTGAAAGCCCTCAGGGAATGGCGAATCTCATATTGGGAGAGAGGAGGGGACAGAGTGAGAAAGTCTGATGGTCTGACACTGTTGTGTGGCTCTGCTGTCCAGAAACAAAGGTGCAGAAACACCAAAGGGGCAGAAGGGCCAGAATTAAAGACAAGGTGAGGAGCACCCTGGGGAAGCACCCGGAAGCTCTTACGTTGCTGATGTACTCTAGGGGGGTGAGACTGAAGGCAGGCAGGTCGTCCGTCAGGGTCTCCCCAATGCCGGCTGTGGTCCAGCTCTAAGGAAGGAAGGAAGGAAGGAGAGGATGTAGCTAGTACCATGTCAGGCAGCCCCGGAAACACCACACGAGGCACCCAAAGCAGTGGCCTGCTCCAAAGGCATCACTGGTCATCAGAACTGACCTTCGGAACCAACGCAGCAGGCCAGGGATTTCTCTTCTTCAAATCTCCTTGAAGCCCACCAGAGAAAGTAATCATGTCTCTCTCTGCATTCCTGCGACCCTTAAAGCAGGAACACCCACCTCTCAGCCCAGCTATTGGGTGGCCTGGATCCTTTTTATTTCACTGAGCATGTGAAATGAGAGTCAAACATCCTCTGATCTGAGTCTCCATGTGGCAAGGTCACCAGGCAAGACTGGATGCAGGCAGCCCCCTAACCTTGGGCCTTAGCACTCTGATGGGACTCCCACTCTCCTTCTCAGGGACCATGTGAAAATCCTGCATCTTGAGAGGGAGGCTCGGAGCCCCTGTGCTGCGGGTTTGGCCCACAGCACTCCCCAAAGTGACTCTGCCTCAATTAAAGCTGCTGTTTGTGTTTCTATCAACCTTCTAGATCCACTTCTCAACTGACTCAGGCTCAGAGGAAAGAGAGAGGATGGGGCCTTCTGGACCCAGCAGCTACCCTCTGTCCTCTCCAGGACCCTCTGACAGAGGAGACCTTAGCACCACCACACGGCTCTGGCCATTTACAGCAGAAACATGTACGTCACGGCGTGAGCTCAACAGCAGCACCCATGTGCTTACAGACTTCAGCTGGACCCCTTCACACGCGACTCTGGCCTCCCAGATCCCACCTGAGCGGCCCTGAGGCCAGCCTGGAAAACAGGTCCTTTTCCTGGCTGGCCTGTGGGAGTGACTCCTGAGGTCACCACGGAGCTGCTCTCAGCAGCCACCTGATGCCTGATCCGGTTGCTTGATCCTTTAAGTAGCATTCCGGGAATGGAGTGACCACGTCCGCCCACCCCCACCGGGCTCCCAGCCCAGGCTAAGCCTCGCAGGCCTCTGTGCTCTCTAGCACCAATTCCGTTGCTCCTTTCGGTTTCCTTCTCTTTGCTGTAGGTGAGTTCCTTTCTTCTCCACCGCTTCAGTTTTCTAGACTCCTTGTTCTTGTTTGAGAATCTTTTCATTTCAAAGATCCTACTTTTTCCCAGGTAACTCTCAACCTACTGAGAAGCAACACTAACCGTCCACACTTTCCAAGTATCTGTGATGTGCAGGGGCTGGTGCTAAGCTCTGCGGAACTGATACAAAGAAATCCAAGACTTGCCCTTGTCCTCAGAAGCTCCTCAGAGAAGCAAGACCCCCTGACACACCCAAGCTGCCCACCCCACAACCTGTGCACACACACATGCAGGTGCTCTCGGGGTGAGAAGCGGGATTTTGCACCATAAGAGCTCAGGGCGGTCAGAGGAGGGCTGGCCATGGGATGCATATGGTGCTCTGAGGCAGAACTGAGGCTGGAAGGAGAGGACCAGGCTAGGGAAAGATACTATGTTCAATGCTTTAACTGTGAGGGGAAACGAAGAGGAGGAGGAGGAGGAGGAGGAGGGAGAAGGGGAAATAGAAGGGAAATCTATGGTGGAAAAGAGACCCTAGAAGATACTCCAGTCAATCCCCGGTGGAGGATCCTGGGTCTCGTTCAGTTGAACTATGACATTTACAAGACAGTCAGGACAATATGGACAACGTGATGACCTACTTTCTTCTTTTTCGGGGCAATGATGGTATTGTGATTGTTCTTAGAGTCCTTGTATTTTAGATGACAGATTTTAAAAAAAGACTTTTCATAAAAAGTTTCTAAAAACAGACTATCAGACTGGCCCTGGGGAGTGGAGGCAGGGGGATGCTTTGAATGGGGAGAGGCAGCATCACAGCCATGAGGCAGCATCACAGCCATGCTCTGTGAAGACCGAGGCAGCAACTGGGGAGGATGGGGGTGCAGAGGCAGATGAGAAGCTCCAGAGCAGCTTGGGGACGGCAGAAGCCTGAACTAAGTAAGGCAGGGGCCGTGGAAACAGCTGGCAGAGACCAGTGACGCCCGGTGGTTCACTGGCACAGAGAGGGTGAGAGGGTGCCAGGCGGGAATCACAGTGAGAAAGGAACGATGGCTCCTCTTAAAACCAACAGAGGTGCCCCAGGGCAGGACAGGAGCAAGGACTACTGTGGGGGCAAAGACCAGCGTGGCTGCCAGCCAGCCAAGGGATTGGCACAGCAACAGCAGCATCAGAATGGGATCCACACAGGAGTAAAGGGAAGAGTGAGAAAGAAGTCTGCGAAAGGGGCAAGACAGTGGCCGGAGTCAGGAAGGCTGACGCCAGGCAGGGAAGGTGCACTGGAGGAGGGCGGCGGGGAAATGAGGTAGGTGATTTTTCAATTGCTCAAGTTTATTTAAAATGTCCTTCAAACAGGCTTTTCTATCCATCTGTCACCAGGTAATACAGATAAATGTCAATGATCCATTCTGAAACTGGATACGGTGTTGGTTTATAGTCTTAAAAATATAAAAGGGCAATACAATTTACCAGCAAAAGTTAAAAGCAAACACCTAATGACCAGGGTTTGATTTTCAAATCCTTCAGGCCCAAGTGTTTGCCTTTGTTTTGTGTGCTGTGTGCTGGCTTGCAGAGAACTAATCTCCAGAGCTGCCGGGTCCATTCCCAGTGACCCCGGTGTCGTGGTGAAGCCTGGAGGGGAGATCCCAGTAACCACGACTGAATCATAATAAAGGGCTCTGGAATGCAGAAGTGGAGGTGAGAGGACTGGTGGGAAGCAGAGACCTGCTGAAATGTAGAACTGGGACCAAATAACTGGGAGAATTAGCTTCAGAACAGAAGGTCAGTATCTTAAGCTTTGAGAAAATAAAAATAAAAATAGGAACCAAATCTCCAGGCTGGGGCGGGGAGATGAGTGATATAAGGAATGCTAATCCCTTCATGGCTCAGAGCAGGTGAATCAGTACCTGTTTAAAATGGAAACACAATTAACAAAAAGTAATGACTCTAATCTCTTCAGCGTCCTCAGCACCTTTTTCTCTTAATGGTGCAGCTATCTTCCAGGAACTAATATCTTTTGTGATGAAAAAAACAATGATTTCAAGTTCAACAATTTCATTTGTTTCTTTAGTTTTTCCTATGAAGCTCAAATAAAACTTATATGTGTTTTGCTTTTTAAAAATCAGCATGTGTACTATGGCTCCGTTTCTTCTTATGGATCCAGCTGTGACTCTACCTGGTCAGCACTTAACATGTGCGTGAGTCCAGACTGCCAGATCATTTCTAGATGGTGCAATTGTGAAGGGATTTCTTTGAACTTTCTTAAATCCCTGAGTTTCTGAAAATGAATATATGTATAATTTTTATTTTTAAAAAAATCAACTTAAGTCATTCTGTTAAGAGTAAGAATCATAGCAAGGGGCTGGAGTTATAACTCAATGGTACAGCACTTGCCTAGCACGTGTGAGGCACTGGGTTCAATCCTTAGCACCACATAAAAAGAAATAAATAAAATAAAGGTATTGTGTCCATTTACAACTAAAACAAAAATTTTTAAAAAAGAATCATAGCAAGGAAGAAAACTCACTCATTAATAAGCACCTACTCTGTGGCTGGTGCTGTGCTGAGTTCTATTGTATTAGTCCTCACCATGCAGATTGGTGAGGACTATCGTATCCTCATGGTAAAGATGAGGAGGTGGAGGCCTCGGAAGAATGAATAACCTCAGTCTTTCGAAGCAACAAGACCACACGTGGGCAGTGCCCAGGCACTGAACACCTGCCACAGCAAAGCGGCCCTCGTTTCTGCTACAGTCTCCCCCAGTTTTACCCTCCCCTTCAATGCTAGAAATGCAAAGAGTGACTGCAGCAAACCCCTCGGCACCTTATGAATAGTGAAAATCTCAGAATCTCTGGCATTGAAAGAACCTTATAAACATGCCATTAAACTGAGCCGTTTTATTTATGGAAATCCTGGTACCCAGAGAGAGGCTGAGACAGGACCTCGGTCTGAGGGTGGCCCCTGGCTCTGGCCTCATGCTTCCTAGAGGGCAGCACAAGGCAGAGAACCTATTATCATGCCACATAAGTTCCTGCCGCTTCCAAGGACCTCTTAGGCATTAAAAGTCCATAACTTGATTTTTCCTGAAAGATTATTTTTCAAAAGAGTGGAATCCAAATGGACTTACGAGTCGATTAAGCAAGGAGCTGTCCCACCCCATAATCCAAGAGGAAAGCGTAAGATCCGGGCGGGTTGGGGGAGGAGACAAAGCAAGGGGAACATATGACGGAGCTAGGCAAAGCCTCTGAAAGGGGTCAGACAACCAGGAAGAGCAGAGGTGCAAGGCCAGCCTGGTGAGAGGACACCAAAAACAGCCAACAGCACAGTACCCAGGAAGGAATGTGGCACAACACTGTGAAGCCGCCTCAGAAACGCACGTCAGATCTGACAGGCGCTCCCCTGAGCCAAGCTCCAGAACCAATGCTCCAGACCCTCCTGTGGCAAGAAAACAATTCCACCTCAAGAGACAGCGAGCCCTTCCAAGCTGGCACACCAGCTCCTTCCTCCCCGAGAAGGCAGGCTGCACTTTCTGAGTGGGGAAAAAATGAATCAAGCCACACTAGTAATCCTAGAAAATGTCCTGCAGATAAAGCATCTGAGTAACGACAATCAAGATAAGAAATTCATGCTGAGGCCAGGCATGGTGGTGCACTCCTGTAATCCCAGACTTGGAAGGCTGAAGCAGAAGGATTGCAAGGTGAAGGCCAACTTACTGAGACCCTCTCATGAAATAAAAATGGCTGGGGATGTGGCTCGGTAGTAAAGCACCCCTGGGTTCAATCCCCAGTATCATTCATTCATTCATACATACATACATACATACATAAATAAATAAAAGAAATTTGTGGATAAACCATGAGTTGAAATGACAAAGTGATCCTGTGCAGCCTAGGACAATCAAAGCAGGATCCCCCTGAAGCAGGTAGGTGGGGAGGGGTAAGGCTATATTTAAATGTGCTGACGGAGGAGGCAGGAGCAGGGCAAAAAGCACTGCGGTCACAGGGAAACTCACATCCATCTTGGAAACGAGCAGCAGCTGCTGTTTGATGCGCAGGAAGACGGAATCGAAGGCCAGCTGGTGAGCCTGCTGGTTGAGCCGCGTCAGGGCTGCCCGGGACGCAGCCAGCAGGTTGTGATTACTGGACCCTTTTTCCTTAGACAAGAGAATCAAAGGCACTTTGTTAGGCCCCAAATCCAACCAAGGGATCAGCTACTCGTGTTGAAAATCACTGAGAAGAAAATAGTGAAAGGGGTTCTCTGTAAAACCAGTACCCGAGCCTGGCTGTGCCCCAGGTCTCCAGGGAAACAGCCCAGGAGCATCCCAGAATACTGAATCAGAGTCTTCCAGGGTTAGAGCCCTAAAATCTAAATTCTTAATTCACTTTCCCAAGGTGAATCTGATGCATTTGGGCTAATATGAATTGGCAGTTAAGGAAAATATCACCTGTGACCATCCCGCAGGGATAGAGGAGGAGGACAAAAAATGATCAGAGGTTTCACACATAAACAAGAGTGGTGCACAGAGCCCTGAATCCCAGGGAAGTCAGGTCAATTATACTTGGCTGAAAGCCAGGGTACGTACAACCTGTGTGGGTCCCAAGGAATTCCAAAAGCCTGAGAAAATAGAGAGATGGAAAATGTAACCTTAGTTTTGCTATTATAAACGAACTGATTACAACAGACATGAATCAGATTAGCAATAAAGATAAACAGAGCTGCTCTAACCTAATCTCAGAAGCATGGATGAATGAGCTTACAGAATTGCTTTAAGAAGCATGTTTGTCAAGCTCAAGTGCAGCCAGTTGGTGGGCCAAGGTGCAGAGAGAGAGAGCGACCCTGGGAAGGTGAACTGGAGCCTCAGATGTGTCCAGCCTCACTGTGCAATTCACCCCTGAGCTCTAGGCTGGTCAGGGGAACGGAGATTGCATCCGGTGGTATGGGAAAGGAGAGGGTCAAACCAGACCAGGGAGGTCGGGGAGTATTCTAGAACTGCCCTCTTACACCCCTACAGGTCATTTCCAGGAAACTGTGTGACTCATCTCATTTGCTGGGAAGTTCTCCCGTCTCTGAACTCAAGAGGCCCAAAGCACAAAGTTAAAGGGAGCTTTATGGCAGGCAAGCTAAGATTTCAAAGAAAAAGTGAGGACAGAACAAGAGATTATCCCCAAGTCCTCCAGATTCCTTGTGGCGAAACTCACAGTACAGCAGGTTCCTGGGGTCTCTCTGGCCCTCCTCTGGGGAAGCAGTGAATTCTTCAACTGCTAGTTTGGGGTCTTTTACGGGTTTAGCCTGCCTAGACGGTAGCATCTGCCATTCAGTAAAAGGGGACTGTGCCGTACAGGGGCCAGGGGCTCCCAGCCCCACCCACTCTGTGGACAAGCCCCTCTGGCTGTGGTCCACAGCCACATTCTCCAACCTGGCCTTTACCAGTAATCAAGATCCATCCAGCCCCAGTAGCATCTCAATGGCTTCAATCCTGTTTGGGTTATTAGTACCTTAAAATCCCAACATGAAAAAGAGAATGGGGGCAGGACACACAGAGAGCCTGGAACCTAGAGAGGGGAAGCGCTTTCACTGGCGAGAGCCATCTGTTGGGCCCATACCTTGAGGGTATACAGTGTTTCCATTAAAGTGGTGTATTCAGCAGGGTCCTCTTTCTGGAGGTAGTTGTATTCCTGCCACGGGTTCTTGGCAGGGCTCTTCTTGTCTGTCAAGATGCTATCCTGAAAACCGGCCAGGCTCCGAGGGCTATAAGAGTCAGACAGGTACTTCCCCGCTGTGGACAAAATCCTGTAATGGCAGTGAGGACCATTAGGCCCCAGGCTGTTTGATGCAGCTCGTTTTCTCTGAGCAGTCAGACTACCCCTTTCTAAAGTGTGAGATCCTAATGAGGCAGCAGAATCAAGGTCCAGCTCATAAGGGAATGAAGACATCCTTCATCTTAAGAGTGAACTGGACCTCAGATGCACAGTGGAAACCAGGTGTTTCTGTTTCCTATTTAACACCAGGACACCTTCCTAAAGTGGCACACAGCCCACTCAAGGGCAGCTCTCAGGGTACTGCCATCTGGGACACTGTATGTTCTATGTGGACCATTCTTGCTGCATGAGCATCACAGTGTGGAATAACCAGATGCCAGGATGAGCCACCAGCACAACAGTCACAGAGACCCCTGGGCGGGGCAGCAGGTGAGCTGGTCCCCGGAGAAGAGTGACAACTTGCCACATGCCACATGCGGGACGGGATGCACCTGTCCCGCACAGGCTAACTGCCTGTCAGGGAAACGCGGTCAAGCGTGCATGGAGGAGGAAAAGCTACAATTCCACCCATTTCCTCAATTCATTTCCTTTTCAAGAAAGTTGTTACTCACTTCTCTGCCCTGGAAACTTGGACATTTATAATGGATTCCCTAAACCTGATTGTACATTTGAGCTGTCCTACTACGGCATTTTCCTAATAAAAATACAGAAGCCCTAGTCTTATGATTGGGTTATGTCCAACAACTCTTCAAAATTGAAGATATCCTAAGTGCAAACTGCATTTACATACCCAACCTAGTGGACATCTTCGCTCACAACACAGCACACTGGAGGGGATTGGTGGTTTTCCCTTGTGATTGCATGGCTAAGGGGAGCTGAGCCTCACCGTTACCACCAGCATCGTGAGAGAAGATCGTAGCCTGAAAATCACTAGCCCAGAAAATACCAACATTCAAAACTCAGTGTGGTTTCCACTGGAAGTGCAACCCTTTCATACCATCATAAGGTCAAAAAACTATGAGCAAAACCCTAAGTCAGGGACCCTCTGCACCAGTGTCCCAAAGTGAGTGGTGGATACCAGGAACACACAGAGAAATGGCAGCCATCTCCCTGGGTCTCACTCAAGCTGCCCAGGACTAGAGAAATCTCTTAAGTGACACCCAACCCAGCCCCACTTTACTCAGGTCATAAATCACAAATGACTCCTTCTGCAAAGAGGTGATCATTACAGCCTGGTGGCAATGTCAGCTCTCACTGCCACAGAGGGAGTGTTCTGAGCAGTTGCTCTCGCCCCCGGGGAGTGGTCCTGGCAGGAGTGCGGTTCTGAAGAGGAGATTGATGGGGAGATAAGATAAGCTTTACAGGGAGCCGCCACACATGCCACACATGCTGTGCAGCCTCCCAGACAGGAACACAGATGGCGACTGTCCCTTTCCAGGCTCCGAGCTGCCAGAATGACATCACCTGCTTTAGAGGCTGCTTAGATACACCCAGGCTGCTCTCCTCTGGAGCCTTGGTGGAGCCCAGGCTCCCGCTTCTCTCTGAGCTGCAAAATGCAGCTAGAGAGGCTCATCCCTCACCAGCACCTCCCTTTCACCTTCCTCACCAGATCCTTCCTTACCCTTTGGGTGGTAAAAGATTAAGGAAAGGGCTGGAGATATAGCTCAGCTCAGTTGGTGGAGTGTTTGCCTTGCAAGCACAAGGTTCTGGGTTCAATCCCCAGCACCACAAAAAAAAAAAAAAAGATTAAGAAAAACCACTATGTCCTGATGAGAAAAAGATGTCTGATAAATATACACAAAGAAATGCCAGCATAGGGTCAGACACTTGGGACACTCACAGGCTCTGATGACCAGGCAACATCAGGGTTCAAATCAGTGCCTCTCGGACACAGCTGTTTCTGCAAACAATTTTTTTAACCCAGAAGGTTATTATCTATACCAAATTCTATGCCTCAATGTTCCTTTAGCTATAAAAATGAGGATAAGAGCAGTACCCACCTCTGCAGCCACTGCGAGGATTAATTAGTTGATTCATTAAAGCTCTTAATGGCAGAGCTCAGTAAGTGTTAGAAAGTGGGAAGGGGAGACGGGGGTAATCCTGGCTGAGGCAAGAGGATCACAAGTTCATGGGCAACTTAGTGAGACACTGTCTTTAAAAAAAAAGGGTGCAGGAGGGGAGAAGCTGGGGATGTAGCTCAGTGGTTAGAGCACTTGCCTAGCTTGCATAAGGCTCTGGGTTCAATAGCAAAAAAAAAAAGTGGGGAGACTATTAACAGTGTATTCTGGAGAGTAGAATGTTTAGGTGAGTAGATTTTCGGTTTGTATTTTATATACTTGAGTACTATATGGAATTTTGCAATGAATATGAGTAAGAAAATAATGTGCTACATGCATCTCTTTTAACTATGGAAGTGCTAAATTTGCACCTCCTCCTAAGAGTCCACTGATCAACCCAGACCCACCCACCCCTTCCCCCGTCGCAGGCTCCTGAGTGCGTGCGTGTGTGTGCACTGATGTGGGGGCTGGGGGTGCCAACAACTGCATTTATATGACTTTCACACTATATGCCTGCGCTGCTTCGGTTTTGGGTCACTTCAGGAAGTCACCTGAGTTCTGTGCTGGGACGTCTGAACAGTGGGAGCTGCTCCCCGACTCTATGTCCCACACAAGACTGCCCACGATGGGCAGTCCAGGGGCTCAGAAATGAAGGAAGGCAAGGAGCTGTGTCAAGACACAGCCAACAGAGAGCACAAGTCCCAAGGCCACTCTGACCTTTCCCAGCAGCCACCCCACCTCCCCTCCTGTTCCCGCTGGGCCTCAGCTTATACTTCGCTTGGTACCAAAACATTCCATCACCCAGAGATGACTCAGGACAGTGAAGAGTCGTCTTAGGTATGAAACACACGCCTCCCCTCCACTCCAAAGGGTGAGAGAACACAGCTGTGCTGAGGCAGTGAGGGAGTTAGCTGGAAGAAGGAAATGTGGGAAGTTGTGCCCTGTGGAGGGAAAAATGGTCCAGTGGGGCCATCTTGGGTGACATAAAAGCCCTGGCGTCACCAGAGGAGAGGGGGACAGAAGGGACTCTTCCTAGAGGAAGCCCCCAAATTCTCCTTACACACATGGGCAGCACAGGATTTTACTGCAGGGCCTGGAAGGCTGTCTGGGTTCCCTGCTTTATGGGATGGCCAGGGCCCTTACTCACCACTGTAACCCTGGCTATGGGGAAAGTTATTCTGAGCCCAATAACTGACTTGACAAACAGTCAGGGAGCGCCCAGCCCAGACGTAATGTGGACACAACACGTACTCTTTCCTCCTTTGGGCTGAGACCTCCACAGCTAACCCAAGCCACGTGACTGCTGCCAGTAGCACAGCCTTGCCCTTTACAGGTGCTCAATAAATGTTTAATGGTGACAATAATGACACCTTATATCTAGGTACAGACAGTTCTTGAGCTTTCGGATTTTACCATATGCTGTACTGTACACGGGATCAAGTTGCTCCCAACCAAGAACCCCAGGGCCTGCCCCACAATGACACCCACTCCTACCTGTTGGCGAGCTGCTGCTCAAAGTCCCCACACTGCCGCAGGAGCTCTCCACAGGTGGCTATTATCCTAAACAAAACAAAAAGCACTTCAGGTTCAAGTGCCCAGAATGCCAACATTTACCGGACAAACATTGTCTCATTCATAGAAATTCTAACTATTCGCTCCTTTTGGTGGAGCTGTGCCCAGGTGAAGCTGTTAACCATTTCCTGGCCGACCCGAATCATTTCATTAATTAGTAATTAACGTAAAGGGCAAAGGCTGGTCTCTTCCAATGCCTTCCATCACTAGCACCTCTGTTACGAATCGCAATTCTATCCAAATGCCATTCCAAAAATATGGGGCTTTGTCTTTGAGGAAATGGGTGGGAAATATTTTGTATAATTTTACAATCCAAATGTATCATTTAAAATTTGTTAGATGTCTGCTATTTATAAGGCATGGAAAACTGGGTTTTTTGAAAATATTTTTGAGTTGTTGACAGACCTTTATTTTATTCATTTATTTTTATGCGGTGCTGAGAATCAAACCCAGTGCCTCACACATGCTAGGCAAGGACTCTACCACTGAGCCACAACCCCAGCCCTTGAAACCTGTTTTGATACTAGGAGTATAAGTATCTCTCTCCCTCTGATCACATGAAAGGCAGATGAAGATTAATCCACTTGTTTCTCAGAGATAAGCCTGAGTGACCATGATGTCTGTATTTCATAATCCTTCAATTTTCAAGTAATTTTATGCCAGGCCTCAAACTTGAGCGAGTCCTTCAACAGCAAACTCATAATGTCAGGACAAATCCAAGGATTAAAAATCTCTTAAGTCTAGTTAACTTTTAACTTTCTCTAAAAGCACCTATCATCACCAGCGTATCGAGGCATTCCATCGTAAGAAAGATTTACGAGAAAGTAAAATATTCCACTCGCCTCAGGTGCAGCAGCACCGACTTGTGCAGAGTGTGTCCCAGTAGGCCAAGCCACCACAGGTGACAGGGGATACAGTTAGCATCTACTGTTAGCATTTAATTACAGTTCATTAAAAATTAAATGTCGGGCTGGGCTGTAGCTCAGTGGGAGAGCACCTGCCTGGCATGTGCGACACACTGGGCTTGATTCTCAGCACCGCACACAAATAAGCAAAATTAAGGTTCATTGACAACTAATAAAATATTTTTTAAAAAATTAAAAGTCCAAAACAGAGTCCATGAGGTGATAATCCAAAATGGTCCTGGGTGGTCCTGGATCTCTCCTGACAGCCTTCGGTGGGTCTGGCTGTGCTCTGGCATGGGTCACTGCGTTGCAAACTACATGTGTCACCAGTACTTGCGCCAGGGTTCAGGCAAGAAACGTAAGTGGGTGAACTGGGCCAGGTGCAGAGCAGCCTGTGTCTTCAGAACACTCATCCATGAGGAAGGGTTTTAAAGAACTTCTAGATTTCTCTTCATCTCAGCCTAACAGTATGCTGTTAGGCCACCTGGGAGCAGAGAACCTTAGCACTATGGAGAACACACGCCCTCTAACAGGGACCTCGGCGGCCGCCCCCAGGGCAACACTGAGACAATGCAGGCTTGGTGACACCAAAGCTTCCAATTTGGTCGGCGACATTAGAAATCTGGGTGATATTAAATCTGGTTTGTAAATGTTGGCAAATAATCCAATTTAAATGCTATGACCAAAAAACATGTCTATAGGGCAAAGCTGGCCACGGAAAGCAGTCTGTACTCTCCAGCTGGACACGTCCAGGGCCAAACCTTCTCAGGTCACTGCTGATCGTACTCCCACCAGTCCTAAGGGCTTGGAGCCACAGGGCGCCTACTAGTGGCCCACAGGTCACACGGGCCCAGGATCTGGCCACTGACAATGGTTTGAGAAGGTCACCTTGATGCCTTCCACAGAACTTTTGTGTGACCCTTTCCAGAGCAGAGTGATGTTGTACCAGTGAACATTGTGGTTCTCGGATCCAGAGGCAGGGTCACTGTTCACCCTCCAAACAGAAGCAACAAATCATTTCGGGTCTGAAAAAGCTACAGGAAAAAACTCACGCCAAACCAAAAATTTAAGTCATTAAAGAAGACGGAGCTGGGCACAGTGGCACACACCTGTAATTCCAGTGACTTGGGAGGCTGAGGCAGGAGAACTGTAAAGTTCCAGGCCAGCCTGGCAACTTAGCGAGACCCTTCTCATAATAAAAAAATAAAAAGGGTTGGGGGTAAATAAAAAGCTCAGTGGTAGAGGGCCCCTGGGTTCAACTGCCAGTACCCCCTCAAAAAAAGAGAAGACGAAGCTTTCCTAAAGAACTTTATGTTATGAGCAGAGGAGTTGCTTTGGTGTTTTGTTGCTGCTGTTGGTTGGTTTGGTTTGGTTTTTCTGTTTACTGACTTGGTTTTGGAATCTAAAGTAGTAGCTTTTTTAAAAAGGCAGCTGAAGAGCTGGGTGTGGGGGTGCCCGTCTGTAATCCCAACTACTCAGGAGGCCAAGGCAGGCGATCACCTAGGCAGCTAAGCAAGACTCTATGCATCTCAAAATAAAATCAAAAGAGTTGGGGACGGAGAGTACTCCTGGGTTCAATCCCTAGAGACTTAAAAAGAAAAAAAAAAGGCAGCGAAAGAGAAAAAATGAACCCTTATAAACACATTTATTGCCTTTCTATACTACATTATGGACAACTATGCTTACTACATCAGGCCCTTGCCCCCAGGTTACCTAATGGAGTTCTGAAAAGCTGTCCAATCTTCTTGAAAAAGGGAGTTGGGAGGAATATCATCCAGTTTGCATTTCTTTCGTATGGACTGGAGAGCATTGGTGAAATCAGACACGTACCTAGAGGGCGAGGAGAAAACCACAGGGCTGTGAACAAGTCCAACTCCAAAGTCACCTGCAATCCCACAGCTTTGCACAGACTGCTGATTCCTTGAGGATGCTGGTAGAGACTCCCACCATGGGATGAGATCACTTACAAGCCTCTGACCACAAAAAGTCCTGATCACCTGGCAGAGCAGCTTTGAGAGATGCTCCAGATGAAAAGGAAGGTAATTGTCACTAAGTCAACTCCAATGACCAACCAGGTAAGAGACGGTGCAGGTGAACTACCCCTCATCCTAACAGATGCATTTCTTGGGAAGCAGATTTGAAGAACTACTTTGAAACACATGGGTCTCCTAGAATAACCAAAAGTGACCTAGGACTCTGCAAGGCAGTGCTGACATCCAGGGTACTTTTGCAAGTGAATCCCCTGAATTTAGATCCAATGGCCATGGCAGACAGACGGCACCTCCACAGCAGGCAAGGGCCCGACTTCATCAGCACAGGATGGTAAAGGGGGGTTCAAAGTCAGAAGACCCCCCTCACAGGCTGCCGACGGCCCCCACTGTACATACATATTTCCTTCATTGCACCTTCCGCACTACAATTAAACAACTTATTTAGTGTACATTTGCTTGGTGTGTGTTGCTGTGTGACCACAAGGTCTGTGAGAACAGGGACTCTGTGCCTCTGTAACTTATTGTGGATCCTGAGGAACCAGCACTGAGCTGGGCATAAAGGAAACCAGAAATGGTTCCTGAATGAATGACAGACTTGCACCCCAGCACTGGACAAGTGCCTCGGTGTCTTCAGACTTCAGTTTCCTCATCTTTACAGTGGATTTAATGATGTCTTCTGCATCACCTCACACAGTTGTTGTGGTGATAGAATTAAATAAATAAAATAATACACATTCTCTGGAAAGCATAAAATGACTGTTGTTGTGGGATGGTGGTGTTTCTAAGGATGTGAACTTCTTGGAACATGAAGAAACCTGTGCATGTCCTTGGGAGGGTGTGGTGGCAAGGATGAAGTGGGGGGCATGGCCTCTGGAAACCAAGAAAATGTGTCACTTTGGGTGCATCTCAAGAAGCCTTACCTCTTTCCCCTCTAAACCAAAAGCTCTGAGTGAGGGAAGGAGAACATGATGATCCAGCACCTGAAAAGTAAGTTTGTGTAGTGGAGAGAAAGGCCCTTCAAAGAACCAAGTTGGGGGCTGGGGCTGGGGCTCAGTGGTAGAGCGCTTGCCTAGCACATGTGAGACACTGTTCAATCCTCCGCAACACATAAAAATAAATCAATAAAATAAAGGTATTGTGTCCATCTGCAACTAAAAAATTTAGAAAATGATAAAAAAATAAAAACCCAGGAAGAAACTATCTCAGACCATGCCCCCAGCTGCAAAGGCCACTGCTGCTCCCTCCACAGGGGACTTCAGGCTTTAAAGCAGAAAGTCACAAACCCTCATTCCAGGATGGCACCTTCCCTCCCATCAAGAGAGGGGCCAGTCTCCTGGGGGAAGTAGTTGTTAGGGAGCAGGGCAGGGGCCTCAAGGGCAAAGCAGCAGGGCAAGGTCCAGAACATCCAGCTTCAGCTGTGGGAGGTTAGACAACTCCGTCACCACCAACTACGATAAGCAGGCATAAGAAGAATATGCCATCCACAGTCCCCACGCTCTGCAGAAGCTCCCAGGACAGGGTCCCCTGGGATGGTGAGCAAGCAGGACCTCTCATTATCCTTCCATCCAGAACTCAAAATGGGTTGATCATGAAATCTCTGAGGAAAGGGTAGCCTTTGTCACATTTTTTAGTCTTCAAATTCTCCAGTTCTCTCTCACTATACACATTTCCAAGTGTCTACACATGAGTGCCACTGTTAGGGATTTTAATTACATGCTGCTTAATATTCAAAACCACGATAAAAAGAAGGTATTATTATCATCAGTTTACTCAGAAGGAAGACATTAAGACTCAGAGAAGGGCAGTCACATGCCCAAGATCCTAACTAGTAAGTGCCAGGACCTGAGCCCAGGCTGGGCCAACTCCAGGGCCCTCCCACCCACCGCAGCTGCAAAGTCCCTCAATCAGCAGCCACAAGGGCGACTGCTGTTTTCTACAGTTTCCTTCTGGTTCAAGCCAGGCCAAACTGCTCCACATCCCCACACCTGCCTTCCGTGACACCCTCCCCAAGTCTCCTCACCACCGAGCAACGTCCCATCTGAACCCTGCTCAAGTTAGCTTCAGTCTGATTTTCCTAATTGTATAAACATCAGCTATTTTAGTAACTTCCAGATCTTCCCTCCTGGAGGAGGTGACCTGATCTCACCATACAGCCTTGTATACAGTTTGAATTTTTAATATGGATATGTATTATTTTTAAAAACAAAGTAAGCAAAATAATGAACAGAAGAATTAAAAGTAAAATTTTAACTAGCAAAGCTCAGAGAAACAGGAGTTAGAAAAAACAGCCTTAAGAAATCTCAAGACCTCACCTTTCATGTGGAGAATAACATTTAAAGTTCATTAAAAAAAACTTTTCCTTAAAGTTTGTAGGGAAGAATCAGAAAACTTAAAGCAAAATATCAAAACTTGTTACTAACAAAAAGGACTAAAAAGTGGGTAGGAAGGGAGGAAGACTCACATGTTTATGTCTTTTCATGTTTTGGGGGGAATTCTTTCTTTTTCTTTTTTTTTTTTTTTTACTATTTCAGAATAAAATTCTTAGATCAAAAAAAGTCTTTCCATTCACAAAATCCTAATGGTGGCAGAGAAAGAGTTAAAACTTCATTTGATTAAATTTGCTGCTGCTGCTGCCTCTCTTTCTGGAACACATCTGGCCTCATCCGGCACAGCTCCAGCCCTCAATGCCTACACCCTGGGCTGCCCCGCGAGGTGCTGACAGCCCAGGGCAGTGACCCAGCGCTCTGGCTCAAGAGCCCTTGCAGCTCACAGGGGCAAGCTCGGTATTTCTGGAATGACAAGAGCTTTCTAAACTTCCCATAGCAAAACTGCTTCAGTTCAATACAGGGAGTTCTAAGACTCACAGCAACTTCATTTTGGAACAAACTACCAAGGGGAGGTCCCTTGAGAGCCTAAGAACATATGTGTCCATGAACTAAGACTGGAGCACGTAACCTCCTGAGAACCCTGACACCTCCATCACACAGGTCAGAGAATCCAGCCTCACACAGCTGGCTGCTTCTTTCTGACAAAATGTAATTTAACTTTCTCTTTCTTTTCCTTTCCTTTGGGAAACAGTCTGTGTGTGCTTGCGTGTGCTGCGTGCATGTGGGAACTGTGACCCAGGGCTTTGCACGGGCTAAGCATACATTCTACCACTGAGCCACACCCCCAGACCCTTCGGTAACAGATTTAGTGTACAATTCACACACCACAGAACTTGTCCATTTTAAAGAACACAATCCAACAGGTTTTAGTGTATTCCCAGAGGTGTAAAACCATTGCCACACTTTGAACTGTTTCCTCATCCCCAAGAGAAACCCACACCCTCCGGCAGCCATCTGCCATCATCTCTCCGTTCCCCTGGCCCCAGGCAACCATGAATCTACTTTTTTTTTTTCTGTTACAGACTTGCCTAATCCGGGTAATTCGTACAAATGGACTATGTGCACTTTTGTGATTGGCTTCTTTCACTTGGCATGATGTTTATATTGCTTATTTTATATGTTTGATTACACCAGAATATATGAATTTGTGTTCATTAACTGTAAAAAATTAAAAAACCAATAAAGCTAAATCCCCTATGACTACCATCCCAGTCCTCCATTTCCCCAAAGACAACCACTATTTGGAGTATCTTGCCTAACATGGGGTAAAAGCTCAGCAAACTTTTTCTGTTAAAATCCAAATGGTAATTTTGTTGTCTTCTCTGTGCTGGGGATTGAACACTGGGCCTTGCACATGCTAGGCACGCCTCTACCACCAGCTATGCCCCAGCCACTCCCGCTCCCAGAGTAAATACTTTTGGATTTTTAAGTCACGTGGTCTCTGCCCCAGCTACTCAGCTCTGACTTCACAGTGGGAAGGAGTCATATGTCCCAGGCAAGTGAATGGGAATGGCTGTGTTCCAATAAAACTTCTTTTATAAAAACAGATGGCAGGCCAGATTTGATTCATGAGTTGTAGTTTGCCCACTACTATTCTATAGGAATATATAATACATTTTAGAGTATAAAAAAGAAGACCTAGGGCAAGGTCAGCAGTCCTGGCTTTTTTTTTAAGTAAAGTTTTATTGGAACAAAACCACATCCATTCATTTCTGCATTATTTAAGACTATTCTACAAAGATCTCTATTATAGCAGAGACTGTAGACCCAAAAAGACTAAAATATTTACTCTCTGCCTCTTTTCAGAAAAACCACAGTCTTGCTATAGAAAACACATCCTGCTGGGGGATATAGCTCAGTTGGTAGAGTACCTGCCTTGCAAGCATAGGCCCTGGGTTCAATCCCCAGCACCGCAAAAAAAAAAAAAAAAAAAAAAAAAAACATATCCTATATTTTGTATATTCTTTTAGCATAATATATTAACTTTCTACATGATTCTGCAACTTGCTTTTTTTCACTCAATAATGTTTTTGAGATCTATCCACGTTGACACGAATAGATCTAATTCCTACTTTGCCACACAGGTTACCTCGTGAATATACCACATCTTATCTAGCCACTGCCTAACGGATGGTCATTTGGGCTGCTTCGAATGTCCCACGTTTAGACATGATGCTGCAATGAACATCCTTAAGAACATTCCTTGGGTTCAGGTACAAGTGTTTCTCCAGGGTTCAAGACAGGTTCACAGTGTACACGTATTTTTAATAGGGACAGAGAGGGGGCTGGGGTTGTGGCTCAGTGTACAGTGCGTGCCTAGCACGTGCAAGGCACTGGGTTTGATTCTCAGCACCACATATAAATAAATGAATAAAAAATAAAGGCCTATCAACATCTAAAAAATATTAAAAAAAAAAAATAGAAACAGATAGTGCCTTCCAACATGGTCCACCCTGTTTTAGCTTCCCCAACCTTACTTGGCAAAGAGGGCTTTCAGGGCTGTCAGCAGGCCGCAGGTTCCCAAGCCATTAGTGAATTTGGCACATCTGTCAACAGCTGCAGACGCCAGACCGAAGAGCTTGTTCACAGAGTGGCTCAGCTCCTGCACACAGTCAATTACTTCCCCGTGCTCCTGGTCAGAGATGGACAAGCAAAAGCCACATCAGACTCAACGATACCTGGATACTCGACATTAACACAGGCAGCCCAGCCTGTCCGCTCCTCTCTGGAAAAATCTCTTAGGGATATCAGAACGACTGTCCCCAAGCAGCTCTTCTAGAGCCTGAGCCCCATGGGGTAGGACAGCCGACATGATCAGTGACATCACAAAATTAACTCATGGCAAAAAAACAGACCAAATGTCTAGACTGTCCTTACATCTCTCATCTCTTTCCCCTTTTCCTGGGATTATTAAGATTGTACTTCTCCCACTGGCTCTCAAGTTAGGATTCTAATTCCCCATATTAGTTACTCTAAAAAAAGGTAGCAGAAGGAAAATGTTTCCCTCAGGGGCAGGAAAGGAACTGAAGCAGAAGAGACTTTCTAGGTACACCCTGAGAAAAGAGGAAAAAGGCAAGAGGCAGCAAATGTTTACTTCTGTAAGATCAATTCTTTTTTATTATTATTATTTTGAGTTGTAGGTGGACTTTATACCTTCATTTTATTTTTATGTGGAGCTGAGGATGGAACCCAGTGCCTCACAGTGCTTGGCAAGTGCTCTACCACTGAGCTACAGCCCAGCCCCAGATCAATTCTTAAATGTGGACTCACCTCATGCTAGACAACCTTAAGTGATATGCAAACAAAATCACTTGAAAAGAAGATGGCCTCAATCCCCTCCCTCCTGTCCGCTTTGGCATTGTCTGTGGATGCTAAGCTCCTCTGGCCAATCACATCATCTTCTGTAAACAAAAGTCCCCCTTAAAAATAAGTTACTAGGGACCTGGGGTCATAGCTCAGTAGTAGAGCACTTGTCTAGCATGTGTGAGGCACTGGGTTCCATCCTCAGCACCACATAAAAATAATAAATAAATAAAGGTACCGTGTCCGTCTACAACTGAAAAAATTTTTAAAAAAAATTACTAAATCAGAGTAAGATTACCCAAAGAATTTAGGTCTCTCTTTTTTTTTTTTTTTTTGGTACTGGGGATTGAACCTAGGGGCACTCCACCACTGAGCCACATCCCCAGCCCTATTTTGTATTTTATTTAGAGACAGGATCTCACTGAGTTGCTTAGGGCCTCACTAAGTTGCTGAGGTTGGCTTTGAACTCTTGATCCTCCTGCCTCAGCCTCTCAAGTGCTGGGATTACAGGCGTGCGCCACTGCGCCCAGCATAGGTCTCTCATTTTGCTAGATCTTTCCTGGGGATTTGAAACAGAACAGGGGTAGCATATTCCTGGTCTCATTTTACATTTGTATTGCAAGAGCCCATGAGGATTTAAAGCCACGCCCCTGCTCAGCCCTTTTTTGTACATGTGATCTCACCCCCAACCCTCTGCCAGACTTGGCTAAAAGCTCAGCACATAAAATGCTTCCCAAATGGCCAGTGGTGGCCCTGCGACATTACCAAGGGCACAGCGCTAATCTGGATGAGGAGGTTGCTCTCCTCCATCTCCCCGTACTTCAGCTGGTAGGGTCTATAGGGACCATACACAGCGTCCACCAGCTCCACGACTTTCACCAGGTTGTGCTCCTCTGCAGGGAACCAGAAATTAAAAACAATAATGAACAAAGAATCTGAAATTAATTACTAGAAAAGCAACAGGAGAGATACGCTACTGGAACTCTTTCTATTTTATCTTCAGGGGTGAGTATGTTTTGTTAATCTGCTTTTATCATTCAAGGTAGCTTCTTTAACCATCATTTCAGTACATGTTTGGCTATACTTGGGCTTTGTGCACCGTGTGCTGAAAGTACAAGTAAAGACACTGATCCCCTTAATCCTACAACCCTTGGTAGTTGAGAATCTCTTCAATGAAAACTTGGGTCAGGGTTAGGTTCTGCTACAGAAGAAGGCTCTGAAAAGTCCATCTTCCATTCCAAGGGTTCCCAGGGCTTTAAGGTGACAGGAGAATCCATGTTCAGTCACATCATTTAAAACATGTGTATCCAAAATGTAAACGTGCTTATTCTACAGTGCAGCAATTCAACTTCTAAGGATCACACCCAAGAAGCAAACAAATGTGCAGGAACACAGTGTACAAACAAGAATGTTCACAAACACATTGCCAGGACGGGAGTTGTGGAAACAATCTAAACAGGATGAGAAAGTGCAGCATCCCGCTAACTGATTTCCTCACATCCTTTCATTCCCTCCAATCTGTCCTCCACACTGAAGCCAGAAGAATATTCTCCAACAGAAGCCTCGCCACATCACTGCCCTACTGGCTACTTCCCCAAGATTTCCACTGCTCTTCAGTTGGAAGTAAAAAATCTTTTCTAGAGCCTACAAAGCCTGACCTCCGGAAGTAGAAGGTGGTAGCAATTAGGAGTGAAGGCCCTGGTTATGCATGCAGACGCCTGTTTCCTCAATGACAAAATGGGGGAAGTAGTGCAAACAATTCTAAAAGACTTTTGTGGAGTTGATAAAATGTGTTTAGCATATAATAAGTGCTCAACAAATACTAGTGATTTTTAATATTACTTCTATAGCCACCTCCTCCTCCACTCTTCCCCCAACTTCCAGCCTCATGGGAACTTCTGAGCACCCTGTGTAGAAGGACCGTCTGCTTCCTGGTCCCTCTTCATCCAGTTCATTCCTTCAATGTTCAGTCAACTTGATTTTGTTGGGTTCAGTTATCTTTCTTTGTTTATAAATGCTTAGAACCATTTGTTTTTCTTCATGGTACTTATCTGAACTTGGAATTATACATTCACTCAGTGTGATTATCTGATTATCTCCACTGGAATACACATTGTATGAAAGCAGGGACTGTGTCTATTGTGCTCAGCATTGCATCCTCAGCACCAGAACTTCAGTACTAGCTTATTTGTGTTTGAATGAGTAAGTGAAAAATAGATTGACCTATTCAGAATGTGGTTATGAAAAATAATTGCGTGTGCACGCGCACGCGCACACACACACACACACACACACACACAGAGACATTTGTGTATGTATGTATCCTGTGAACCAGGATTCTCAATGCAGGAAATGGAAGATGTAAATGGGCATGCAAAAAGTAAAATTCTCATGGCATTGGATTTGATTGGGAAACATCAGTATAAACTGCCAATTTTTAAAAAATATGTATTTCCTAGGTTGGTTCACCAAAAGAGCCTAGAAGTAATGATACTTCAGCAACAAAGAACACCCCTGGTGTCCAGACTTTGGTTTCTAAATACCAATTCTCACTAGAAGAAACCAGGCTCCTGGTTTCAGCTGATTCCAGGTAAGGGAAAGCACAAGGTGTTCTTGGAATATTCTATGCCAAAAAGCAAGGAAGCACTCAAAGAATGATAGAGACATGCCAAAAAGATGTAAGAATCAGGAGAAGGGGCACCCACAATCCAAAAATGGAATAACTTGGACATTAAAATGAATGGTAACAATGAGTCATAACACACTGGATTTTTTTTTTTTAAATCCATGAATTTGCAGTGACATTAAAGAGACAGAAAGAAAGGCTGGGGTTGTAGCTCAGTGGTAGAGCACTTGCCTAGCACATGGGAAGCCCTGGGTTTGATTCTCAGCACCACATAAAAATAAATAAAATATGGGTATTGTGTCCATCTACAACTAAAAATATTTAAGAGATAGAGAGAGGGAGAGAGAAATAGAAAGGAAAATCCTCCTTTATGAGAGAACTCCAGCAAATAAATGTAGAAGGAATGATCTAATTAGGAAATCACCATCTAGTTTATTAAGGCAAGGATCATCAATGGATGCTAACTCACTGGGCATTGTTTCTTGGGGAACAGCTCATATCCCTATGAGCTCACAGTATCACCCCACAGAATTACCTAATAATTACAAAGAGGAAAAGGTAATGACAATGGAGGATACATTACAACGTGATTAATCTAACCTGTCACCAACAATTGGCTATTATGCTTTCTCAGGTGATGCAATAAGAAGTCACATCAGTATCAATGCAACATTTTTGCTAGAAATGTTTGAGATAAATCTAAAAAAAGTCCCAGGATGTGGGACCTTCCACAAGAAAACTACCCCTTCTTCTCCAAAGATGTCATTGTCATGAAAAACAAAAAGGAAAATAAAATGACTGTTGTAGATTAAAAGAGATTAAAGAAACAAAACAATCAATGTAATGTATGTCCATTAACTGGATCTCAGTGGGAGGCAGAGGTGAGGAGGCAGCTATGCAAACATCTGTGGAATTGGGAAAATGTGGGTACAGACTGCACATTAGCTGACAATAGAAATCAGTACTAAATTCTTGGGTTGTAACGGTAACAAAATATTCTACTAAAACCATATTTAAGTATACAAACACACAGATACTCATACACAAAATCTGCACATACATATAATCCCAAAATGCTGTTCTGCATGGCAGGTTGAAGATGATAATTTTCCTTTCCTTGTATTTAGAATTTATCTATAATAAATACATATTGCTCACTAACTATAAAGTCAATCTAAATCATATTTTTAAAATTTGCTTTCTTTTCCATAATCTTTTATATTTTAAATTGCATTAGGTATGGGTATTTGCTATTAAAATAAGAGAAAAATGTTAAAGGTAAAATAAAAGTTAGAAAATATATCTGAAATATATTTGATAAACAATGGGAAAAAGTCCACTAATATAAGAATCTTTTAGGAGCATATGTCAAATTTTTAACCATAGTTATTTCTAGCAAGTAGGATTATAGGAGACTTTGTAACACATACTTTTATTGCTTTTTACAAACATATTTAATAACATTATTTTAAATAAATTGCACTAAGAAATTAATAAGAAATAGATTAAAACTCTAAGCAGAATAAGCAAATAAGGGCTGGGGATATAGCTCAGTTGGTAGAGTGCTTGCCTTGCAAGCACAAGGCCCTGGGTTCAATCCCCAGCACCACAAAACAAAACAAAACAAAAAGAATAGGCAAATAAGCAATCAAAAAAGATAAAATTGTTATAATTTTCAAACTTGCTAATATCTGAAGTACATTATAATGATACATTATTAATTATCTAAGAACCTGGCAATGATGGAATAAAAAGAACAGTCTAGTGTTGAGGCAGGAGAGAACTGGTACCTTTATTCACTACTATACGAAACTTAGAAGAAACTTTCTAAAGAGCAAAATAGGCAAAACATCTTTAAATTTTTCATTTTTTCATGACTGCAATTTAAAATTTATCCTAAGGAATAATCAGAATTGGATTCAAATATTAATGTGTAAGATAGTTCATAATAGTTTTACTTAAAATAGTGGTTAAAAATTATAAGCCATTGCCAGATGCGGTGGCTGCACACCTGTCATCCCAGTAACTCGGGAGGCTGAGACAGGAGGATCACAAGTTCAAGGACAGTTTCAGCAACTTAGGAAGACTCTGCCTCAGAATAAAACATAAAACAAGGGCTAGGGATGTAGCTCAATGGTAAAGTGTCACTGGGTTCAAACCCCAGTGTCAAAAAAATAAAAATAAAAATAATATATAGATACACATATGCACATATATTTGTACATATGCCATAGTTATAAAGTAGTCATTAAAAACCATGTCTTAGGATAACATTAATAACATAAAAATATTATTTTATTATGAGCAAAAAAATCTATAATACTGTATACTAATATTTTAAAATATTTCATATACCAGAGTATAATATTTATACTATATAGAACATGCACATATATAATGAGATAAACTGTGTCATATTATATAAGATATATTTCATATTATAAAGATATATTATATAATTATTATATAATATATAGCATATGCTAAATATTTTTATTAATGTTTAAAATAATGTGCATTTACACTTGAATTACTGGGAATAAATACAATGTTGTCAGTAACTCTGAGTGATGAAGTTATGGATCATTTTTATTCTCTTTTATTTTTTGTATGTTTCCAAAGTATTTTTAAATAAAAAATAAAAGGAAACATTATTTTGAAACCTCCCATAGGATGTGTCAGGCCAACAGCAAAGCCCTCCTCTACCTGGCTCTGCAGGCGGTGGTTCTCCCATCTTAGGAAAACCCCTCCCCAGTGGGCGGAATGCGACCTGTCCCCTGCCCTGCCTTCATCCCACTCTACTCCAGCAGGATCCACAGCCTGCACACTCTGTAGCCACCCCACCAGGGCAGCGCGGTCCTCTGGAAGCCACCCACGTCCACCGTGCCTCTCCCACAACTGCAGCAAGTGTGCCAAAAACACCGATGACTCATGAGGAACCCGAACAACAAACACACTCCCTGGAATGTCCAGGCAATTAAGCACAGATGTAATTAAAGAGAATAACTATTAAATAAATGAAGTTAGTGACACACAACAGCCACATGGCAGAACGAGGCCTTCCTCAAGCAGCTTCCTGATTTGACAGCAGCATGCGTCACGAGGTCTGAGATACCCAAAAACTTATGATGCTTTTAACACAGAAAGAAAACAGCTGGGGAAACGCACCACACGGTGCATCCTTTACCAACGGGAATGCGGAGTGCTTTCCCTCCGCCACTGGGAAGCCCTGTTTCCATACAGTACCTGTGGTCCTAACATGGCTCCACTGTCATGACAAACTTGCTCTTGTCCCTTCAAAAACCCCTATAACCTAAGTGTCCTCTTAAACTTACTTTTGAGGTTGAACTGTCTGAGGTTTTATGACTTGAAAGGAAGAGGACACTATCCTCCCAGTGAACCTGCAGCCAGCTCACTGCCACTCAGGTCCACCTGCCCCACTGTTAAGCTTCTTTCACACGCTAAGCCACAGCAGAAGTGGCCATCAGTTCCCCAGAGCAAGTAAAGCACCTGGACAATGCTGGGGCTGGGGCAGTTTTCATGGACAAACCTTCCACCTGTGTTGTGAAAGTAAAGACAGATCCCCCCCATTTCTGTACTGCCACCTGAAAAAGGAAATGAACCCAGGCCCCAGCAAAACAGCACGTAAAGACAAGTCAGAGGAGGGGAGGAAGGAATGCCTACGTAGGTGGGGGAGCAGCGCCATCTCCAACCCCTTGGCGAAGTGGGCAGTGGTGTCGTAGAACTCCAGCAGCTTGGTGAGCTCCAGCTCGGGCCCAGCCCTCTCCACACCAGCGCTGAGGCAGATGGGCAGGGAGGGCACCAAGGCCCCCAGGGTCTGAATCAGCAGCACCGTCACGACCTCATGAGGGTTCTTGAAAACCTGCAGTGGAAACAGGGGTCTGTATTAGCTCACATAACAAACAGGAACAGATTTTAAAGAATCTGTCTTCTGGATCACTCAAAGAAATCCCCCTTAATAGCTAAAAAGTGACTAGTCAAGAGCTGTCAGCCCAAAGTTTCCCTCACTGCAAATTGAACATGTTCAGAAAGCAGAGTAAGCCAGCAGGACTTGGAACACGTCCGGAACAGTGGACAACTTCATGTCTGCTGCGGCCCCGAGTGCTTTTCTATTTTCAAATTTATCAAATGCTCTCATGCAGTATTTAGTTGGCCCCAGAAACTAACTGGAGAGAGGGCTACAAAGGTGCCAGTGGAGAAATGGCAGGGGAAAAGAAAAGCAGATTCAGTCTGGCCAGCAGCCTCCCCTTAACACAGACCTTCAGTCTTGATGGATTCTCTTAAGGACACAAGGGAGTATTCCTAGACCTGTTCAAATCCACTGAGAATCTTTTCTTTCACATTCAATGTACTTTAGATCTCTTGGGAAATTTTTTAATAAGGTACATAGTTCATTTAGAAGGGGATTTTTGCCGGGTGTGGTGGCGCACACCTGTAATCCAAGCGACTTGGGAGGCTGAGGCAGGAGGATCGCGAGTTCAAAGCCAGCCTCAGCAACTTAGCAACTCAGTGAGACCCTGTCTTTAAATAAAATACAAAATAGGGCTGGGGATGTGGCTCAGTGGCCGAGTGTCCCTGAGTTCAATCCCTGGTTCCAAAAAAAAAAAAGAAGGGGATTCTCAATACTGCCAGTATTGATTATGTACTTTTTGTTAAAACATAACCTAAATATGTACAGACATGAAATGAGATACAAGAACTCTTTTTAGGCAAATCCAAGGCTGAAAAAGTACAAATTTAAAACTATAAAAAATGTATTACTAAATACTTTGAGATAAATGAAAATGAAAAGAGCAAACCAAAACTTACAGGATGCAGCCAAAGCAGGACTGAGAAAGAATACAGAGCTGTAGGTGTGTATGAGTAAAAACAGAAAAACGTCAAGTCTATGACCTAACTGCACACATTAAAGAACTAGGGGAAAAAAGAGTCAATTAAATCCAAAGTTAGCAGAAGAAAATAATGAAGATCAAAGCAGAGATAATAAGAGAGTAAAAAATCAGCAAAAGAAAGTCTGCAACACCAGAACTTGGTGAGTTTTTTTTTTTTCCCAAAGATCAATAAAATTAACTACTTCTACCTAGACTAAGAAAAAAAAAAGAAAGGATTTTTTGTTTGTTTGTTTTTTGGAACTGGGGATTAAACTCAGGGGCACTTGGCCACCGAGCCACATCCCCAGTCCTATTTTGTATTTTATTTAGAGACAGGGTCTCACTGAGTTGCTTAGGGCCTCGCTAAGTTGCTGAGGCTGGCTTTGAACTCGCGATCCTCCTGCCTCAGCCTCTCGAATTGCTGGGATTACAGGCGTGTGCCACCATGCCCAGCTAGAAAAGATTTAAATTACTAAAACCAGATATGAAATGAAAGCACTGCACCAATTTTTTCAGAAATAAAAAATATTATAAAGGAATTCCGTGAACAACTCTATGCCAACAAACTGAATGAAATGGGCATACTCCTAGAACCACAACCCACCAAAACTGGCTCAGGAAGAGAGAAACAGTATCATCCTCTACCTATAGTAAGAACAATGAATTAATAATCAAAAACCTCCCCCCAGAAAAAGATCAAAATCAGATGAATCCACTGGTGACTTCTTCAAAACATTTAAGAATAATTAAGCCAACCCTTCTAAAACACTTGGAAGAAAAGTGAAGAAGAGAGAATGTGTTATGTATGGTCTGAACTGTGCTCCCCTAATATTTATACATAGAGTCACAATCCCAGTACCTTGAATGTGACTATATTTGCAGACAAGACCTTTAAAAATGTAGTGACGGTACTGTGATGTCCTTTGGGTGGGCTCTAACCCACTACAACTGGTGTTCTTATGCAAAGAAGAGATCAGGACGATAGACACAGATAGAGTGAGGACACAGGAAGAAGACAGCCTTCTGCAAGTCAAGGAGAGAGACCTCTGAAGAAACTAATCCTTGATCTTGGACTTCAAGGCTATTAGAATTTTGAGAAAATTAATTCCTGTTGTTTAAACTACCCAGTCCAAGATACTCTGTTACAACTAATACAGAACACTTCCTAACTCATTCCTGTGGTCAGCATTACCCCAACACAAAAAGCAGACAGAAACACTGCAAGAAAACCACAGACCCATGCAATATCCCCTCTAAATGCACAAGCAAAAATCTTCAACAAAATACGAGCAAACTGAATTCAGCAGCACGTTTAAAGGAATGTGCACCATCACCAAATGAGATTTATTCCTGTAATTTAAGAACAGTTCAATGTACAAAAATTAATAAATTTAATATACCATGCTAACAGAATGTAGGGAAAATACACATGAGCATACCAATGAATGCAGAAAAAGCATTTGACAAAATCGAATACCCTTTCATGGCAAAACACACGACAAACTAGGAATAGAAGGAAACTTCCTCAAGATGATAGGCCACAAAGGAAAACCCACAGCTCACATCATACTCAGTGATGAAAGAGTGAACGCTTTTCCCCCGAGGATCAGGAACAAGTCAAAGAAGCCTGCTTTTGCCACTCTAACCAACATAATACCAGAAATTCTATCCAGAGCAACTAGAAAAAACAAGAACAAGAAATGAAAGGCATCCAAATTGAAAACAGGGTTATCTCTGTTTACAGATGACATGCTTTTATGTGCAGAAAATCCAAAATAATCCACAAAATACTGTTAAGAGTTAAAATTCAGCTATGTTGCAGGTAATAACATCAACACACAAAAATCAATTGTCTATCAACACATTAACAATGAACAATCTGAACAGGAAATTAGTAAAACAAGTCTATTTGCAATAGCATCAAAAAAATCAAATATTTAGGAATAAACTTAACCAAAAAGCTGAACAACTTGTACACTGGAAGCTATAAAACATCAAAAAGAAATGAAAGAAGACACAAATAAATGAAGACATCCCATGTTCATGAATTTGAAGACCTAATATTGTTAAGATGTCAATAACAACCCAAAGTCACCTCCAGACTGAAGGCAATCACTAATCAAAATGCTGATGGCAGTTTTCTGGTTGTTGGGGGGTTTTTTAGGAATACAAAAATCCATTCAGAAATTCACTTGAATGCCTGGGCTTGGATTTATGGCAGGCCTGTCCCTGGGCCTCTCAGTGTCCCATGCCAGAGCAAACTATGCCCCCAAACCACTGCCTGGCCTCTGTGTCCACAGGCTGCTGGCACTGAGGTTGGTTGCACAGTGAAGAAAAGGAGCAACGACCACAACTCATTTGGAAGCTCAAGGTACCCTAAGAAATCAAAATAATCTTGAAAAAGAAGAACAAAGTTGAAAGACTCACAATGACTTCATGAAGAAAGGGGAACATGTTATAGTCTGAACTGTGTCCCCCTAAAATTTATATGTAAAGTCATAATCCCAATACCTTGAGTGTGGCTGAAGCTTCTTAAAAAGTGAAATGATAGCATAAGGATAGACATGTAGACCAACGGAATAGACTAGAAAGCCCAGAAACAAACCCATACTTCTGAGGCCAGTTGATTTAAACAAGGGTGCCAAGATCATTTCACAGGAAAAGGACGATCGTGGCAATGAATGGTTCTCAGAACACTGGACATTCACAAGCAAAAGAAAAAAGTCTGGACCCTGATCTTACACTGTGTAAAAAGTTAACTTAAGGTGAATTAAAGATCCTTAGCAACTGGTTATAAGGTGGTCATGTACATGGTCCAAGATATGTTTGTTCTTTTTAATTCTCAGAGAATTTACGAAACTGCAAAGGACATTTGTTTCCTTTGCCACACCCTATGTTACACTCCACACAGTGCCACCCTGCTGGAGTCTGAGACAAAGAAATAGGGAAGAGAAACAAACAAATCCAATAAATTATAACATGGCCGACCTGTTGTGGATGCTCCAATCTGTCATCCAACCATCTACCAGAAGTCACTGTTAGACTGACACTTGGGAATTTAAAAGTGCCCAAAATTAGAACCCATCATTTTCCCACTGAACTCTCAGATGTGTTTTCTGCAGCTTCCTACTTCTGTCAATAATGTCTCCGTCCAGCCAGGATGAAAGCCTCCCTCTGACTTTCCTTTCTTTCCATCCCTTTACCTGTTACCAACAACTGTCTTAACCATTGTTCCCTCTTCAGCGTCAACGGCACCAGCACCATCCTTACGGGGCAAAGGCTCTTACCTCTCTCCCGTCTCTCCTTAGCAATTCACCCTACGTATCACCACCAAATTCTCTATTTTTAAATCTACTTCAAAAGTTCACTTATATTTTGTATTTTTAAATATTGCAAGATCTGCCCACTATTAGTGTTTGGTGCTGTTACTCTTTTTCAGTAGCCATTCTGAGTGTGCAGCAGTGTCCACTGTGGTGTAATTTGCATTTCCCTGATGACTAAGGGCACTGAGCTTCGTGTGCTCCATGGCCATTTGTATGTCTTCCTGTGTGAAGTGTCTATTCAAGTCCTTTGCCCTTTTGCCCATTTTTTTTTTTTTTTTTGGAACCAGGGATTGAACTCAGGGACACTCGGCCACTGAGCCACATCCCCAGCCCTATTTTGTATTTTATTTAGAGACAGGGTCACACTGAGTTGCTTAGGGCCTCGCTAAGTTGCTGAGGCTGGCTTTGAACTCGTGATCCTCCTGCCTCAGCCTCCCAAGTGGCTTGGATTACAGGCGTGCGCCACCACCCCCAGCTCCTTTTGCCCATTTAAAAAATTGTGTTATTTGCTTTTTTATTGTTTAGTTGTAGGAGCACTTTATATATTCTTTATATATTCTATATAAGTCCTTTGTCAGACATGTTTGTAGACACTTCCTTCCAGTTTGTGGCCTGAGCAGAGGTTCTAATTTTGATGAAACCTAATTCATCGGGTTTTGTTTTGATCTGGTTTGGTTTTTGTGCTGCTGGGTATCCAACCCAGGGCCTCGCACATGCTATAGGCAAATGCCCTACCACTCAGTTACACCTCCAGCCCAGTTTTTCCATGCATAGTTATTGTTCTCTCTGCCTAAGGATCACCACTCAGCCCCAAGTTTTGCAGTCTGTGAACTTTTGTTGTTCATTGGAAAATGGCCACAGAATCCTTTCTGTCCAGTTACTTTAGAAAAAGGAAACCTCTATGGGGCTGGGGCTGGGGCTCAGTGGTAGAGCACTAGCCTAGCACATGTGAGGCACTGGGTTGGAACCCCAGCACCACATAAAAATAAAGGTCCATCTACAACTAAAACAATATTTTTTTTTTAAAAAAGAAACCTCTAAACATAAGGGGCTTTAATCGAAGCAGGCACGTCTTAAAAAATGCCACTTGAGGTCTAGAATATGACTTTACATACAGACCAACCAATTAGAACTCTCTGGAATACAATCATAGTCTGATTTTGCCCCCACGCCCCATGTCATTTAAGGAAGAGCAAAGTGGGTATTAACACTACAAGACCAGACTTACCAATCTGGGCTACAGAAGGACATTCTGACCCTTCCTTCACTACATACAAAAAATAATTCAGGATGGACCACAGATCTGAATGTAAAAAGCTAAACAAATTCCTAGAAGAAACCATGGAAGAATATCCTTGAAACTTGAGGACTGGCGATAATTTCTTAGGATATGAGAAAAACAAAGAAAAAACAAAATTATAGGTATCAACAAAATCGAAACATCTCCGCAGGGCTGGGGATGTGGCTCCGTGATGGAACGCTTGCACGGTGCCTGCCCAGCACCTGCGCGGCTCTGAGTTGGATCCCCAGCCTTGCAAAAAAGTAAAAAGTAAAAAAATAAAACCTCTGCTCAAGCCACAAACTGGAAGAAAATGTGCAAATGTCTACAAAATGAATCTGACATACTCAGACTTTATAAAGAACACCTACAACTAGATAATAAAAAGGCAAACAACCTAATATTTTAAATTTTATATATGGTGCTGAGAATCGAACCCAGTGACTCACATATGCTAGGCAAGCATTCTACCACTGAGCCACAACCCCAGGCCAACAACCCAGTTTTTTAAATGGGCAAAAGACTTGAATAGACACATCACACAGGAAGACGTATGGATGGCCAGGAAGCACAGAAGTAGGTGCTCAGTGCCCTTAGTCATCAGGGAAATGCAAATTAAAACCACCATGAGATACTACTGCACACCCATCAGAATGGCTAAAATTAAGAAGACAACACCTAATGTGAACAAGGACAGGAAGCAATCAGAACTCTCACACTGTGTGGGAGTGCAATAAGGACAACCACTTCAGAAAAAAGCCCAGCAGTTTCCTATAAATCCACATATACACCTGCCCTATGATCTCAGAATTCCACTCCTAGGTGTTTACTCAAGAGATATGAACACATGTGTCTTAAAGAAAAAAAAAAAAAACTTAGAGAACAATGTTCAGAGCAGCTTTACTCACAGTAGCCCAAACTAGAATTAGACCACGTCTCCATCAATAAGAAAGTGTGCAAACAAAATAATGTCTATTCATACCACGTAAGAGAATTCAGCAAAAGGGAACAAACTATTAGCATTTTGAACTAATCAAATGGTATATTTAAGATCACTGCATTTCATAATTTTACTTAAAAAAACAAATATTTGAACTCAAGTTAATAATATATATGTGTATACATGCATATATATGTTCTGAAATGAATGATATATTTCTGACTTATTTTGAAATGAATCAAAAAAATAAGGTTGGATAAGCAGAGAGACATGGATAAAGGGCTAAATTTGTGATAAAGCAAATAGCAAAATGTTCACTGTACAGCTATGAGGTGGGCACACAGGTATGCACTGTAAATTCTTTCAGCCTTTTTATATGTTGGAAATTTTTCATACTAAAATACTGGGGGAGGGTCAGGGGTGTAGTTCAGTTAGAGCACCAGCTCAGTATGTGTGAGGTCCTCAGTTTGATCCCCAGCAACAGGAGAAAAAGTTCACTTAAAATCTAAGGGAACAGAAATGTGGAGGAGACACATCTATAAACCCTGGTGCCTTGGCCTCACCCGCACTATCCTGAGCTCCAGGAAATGAAAGCCCACCTGTCACACTTATGTCCCCTAAAGAAAATGGGCTACAGGTCAGAGCTATAAATAAGCATGAACTCATGCCTTACAAAACCAATGGTGAGGAACAAGCAGAAGTCTGAGAAGTTTAAGTTATTTTTCCCAGATGATACTTAGATGAGAAACAGGCATGAGCTGTTCTCCTCATGATTTGAGAAATGGTAGAAGAGGCAACAGCAGGTAAATGAGTGTGGATAGACAAGCTCGCTGGAAACTCATGATTACACAAAAACCACTGAGGTTGGTTTTCTCCTTAAAAACAAACAAACAAACAACTCCCCACTAAGTTTGAATTAGGTTAGTTCAAGGAATAAGAAGCCAGGATGGAGAAAAGTGCTTTAGCCATTTGAACACCGTGACCCCATACAGGGAATCTCTCCGAGTACAGCTGAGTTTATTTCACCAAATGACTGACAAACAACTAAAGAGCAAGTCACAGCTAATGGTGAAAAAAATAAGAAACCATACTGCCAATAAACCCAGGCCATGATTGCCCCCAAGTACTCAGGCTGCTCCCCTTCCAGAAGAGGATCTGCTGCATCTCCTGGCATTCGGACAAAGCAACGAACTTTCTCTCCCCTCTGGCTGGAAATTCCTAGAGACCTGGGGAGGGTAAGTGATGGAAAGCCACCTTGCCCCCGGTCAGAGAGCGTCTTCAACATTAGACTCTTCCTCTAACTCTAGATGTGTTGTGATGAGGAGGGAAACTAACTGCAGGCCAAGTAAGCTTTACCTGAGGTTAAGATATGAACAGTCTGTTCACTCCACCACCACCTGACCAAGGGCCTCCTGCTTTCAGATCTGAAGATAATGGCTTCCAGGAATTCCAAAGGCTCCCTAGCTGAACGACAGGCAACACTGTCACATTAGATTCCATTTAAGATATAGATAAGAGTGATAAGCAGAGTTTTAATGGAGACCTAAGGATTTCACTGACGTGGGTTTCCAAGCCTGTCTTTTAACCCCTTGGGTGAAGGCAACAGATGGGGAGGCTCTTCTTGTGGAGCTCTGCAGCTGGGAGCAGGCACTCCCAGGCACTTACGCACTCCCCTGTCACCGGGTTCTGTTCCCCTAAAACCCAAGTAAGCTCCCACCTGTGCAGCCCACTGGATCTGCGTGTGCCAAGCAGCAAGCAAGGCGTCATAGAGGCCGGTAAGCTGGCGGTCCAGCGGTAGGTCACTCTGGCACAGCTCTTGCCAGGCTGCTAAAAGCTGCACCTGCAGAGGCAGAACAAAGAGGACCTTACTGGGTACACTAAATATGCTGCCTGCTAAAACTGCCCTGCCCTTCCACCAACACCAGTGGGTTCCTGCTGCCTGCTATCCTGCTATGCATTGAATCCATTCACTTTTTTTTTTTTAAAGGCAGAAAACAAAACACTTAGAGTCACCTGCTCTGATAATACCCGAACCTTGAATTTGTCACCCTCCAAGTACCTCTCTCCTTTCACCCTGCCCCAAAGGCATGCCAGGTGCTTCCACTCAGTACTACACTGTCCAGAATAGACCTCAGAGGTGGGTGTGAGTGGGTGTTAAAGCCTCATGTCCTCACCTTACTGTTCAAAGACACATGGGCCTGAAGCCCTGGGCTTGAAGGAATTAAGGTTAGCCCCGGAAGCTGCTGGGTTTTTTCGTAACCTAAATTCAACAACCCCATAAAACTTACAAAATTCTTATTGTGCTGGAGGGCACAGTAAAGATTAAGAGGTGAGTCTCAAGATACGAAAATGGGAATAAATTAAAACTATTGTTCAAGTCTGTTTGAATCCATCTAAATGAATTCAGTTGTAAATACAAAAGAGGAGGAAGATAGATGATGGTTTCCAACTGGCAGTGAGATGAGTCTATCTGCTGGACCAAGAGCACCCCCTACTGGTTAACTGAAAGAAAAACAGCCCTTGAGTCTGAAACTGGGATTCTTTTCCGGGGCTATGAGCACTCCACAATCCTAGTGGCTCACAGCTTCTTACCTTGTGACACTTGTAATAATATGCAAGGAGCTGGGGCATCCGGTCAATTTCAGTAAAAACCTTCACAAACATTTTGGACTGATCTAAAGAACATAAAACACATATAAAACTGTTACCAGGTTTTCTGGTGCAATGGTTAAATGTGGTTCTATTCAGAAGTTCCTACCGAGATAATGAATTAACTCAGGCATGAGGATCCTAAAAATATGAAAATAAGTAAGGTTAGGAGCAGAATATGTTACCTGATAATCAGAGAACATAAGCCCTGCTTGTTAAAGTCAACAATCATCACTGATAAGCACTATTAATATAGCTGAGATTATATATCAGCAAAGTAATCAGTCCATATGAATGGTAAAATGAATTAGATCAGGGTTGGCACTGGCTGGGGAATTTCCATCCTGGGGTGTAAAATTTAAGGAAACCATCGCTCTCAGGGTTGTGCAAGGACACACCCGCTTGCCTCACCTAGTCCTGGCCCTGATTTGAATCACAAACTGTCAGCGACAAGTACCTAAAATAACTTATAATTGACCTCATTTTGTAGGTGAGAAAACTGCAGTCCAGAGAGTTTTAGATACTTGCAGTCAATGGCAAAACTGCAAAACTATAGCAGAGGCCAAAGTGCTGAGGTTCAACTGTTCTGGCCTACAAAAAAAGCAATTTCATCTGACCCGTCAATCCAGTATTTATATGATCTGAAAAACACTGAGACAAGCAGGCCTCTGTCAGGTGCCAAGAACAAATCTAGCTACTGCCTCAGGGCCTTTGTACTCACTGTATCTAAGATGATCTTCTGGTTCCTATTTAGCCACCTAGACTAGGTTCCTCCTGTAGTCCTTGTCACACATTCCCTTCACAGAAACCATCACAACCTGTAATTATTTTATTTAGTTACTTATATAATAGCTCATTATCTTCTCATCCATGGAAACACAGGCTCCAAGGAAGGCTGTAACATTTCTTATCCTGTTTCACTGTCCCTAGAAATGAGCCCAGCACACAGCAGACACTCAACAACTGTACTACGTTAAAGACTGTTTAAATAACATTTTTTTCAGCATTATTAGTAGCTCATTTATGGCAGAAAAAATGGAAAACAGAATAAGAAGAAAAATCTACACTCCATTTGACATTAACATTTAGCTGTACATTTAAAGAAAGTTTTTAGGAAGTAACTGCCACAATGTGTGCCTGTCTGAATGTATGATCACAATTTTCAGAATGTGTACCCAACAGAGTAGAACTTCTTTAAACAAATAATAAAGCAGAATTTACCAAAACAGGAAATGGCACATGCAGAAGTTATATCAAGAGAGAGAAGATCAATAAGGAAACAGAGGAATTGAACCACCATATAGAATAATTAGACTGACAGACACAAATAGCAGACTGTGTTTCTCTCAAGTGAACAGGGAATATTCTCCAGGACAGACCATAAGTTAGGCCATAAAATAAGTGCTAATAAATTTTAAAAGATGGAAATCATTTAGAATCTTTTCTCATCACAATAGAAATAAACTAGAGATCAATATCAGAGAGAGAACTGGAAAATTAAATATATGTGAAAATTAAACAGCATGTTCTTAAACAACAAATGGCTTAAAAGAAGAAATTCTGAGGAAAATCAGGAAATGCTTAGAGACAAATGAAAATGAAAACACAATATACCAAACTTATGGGATGCAGTGAAAGCAGCTGAGCAAAGTAATTTATAGCTATAAATCTTACATTCAAAAAGATCTCAGCTGGGGATGGAGCTCAATGGTAAAGAGCTTGCCTAGCATGCACAAGGCCCTGGGTTCCATCCCCAGCACCACAAAATAATAATAATGATAATAATAACATTTTAAAAAAATCAACAACCTAACTCTAAAATCTTAAGAAACAAACTAAAACCAAAGACAGCAGAAGGAAAGAAATAATAAAAATTAAAGCAGAGATAAGTAAAATAGAGAATAGGAAAATAAAAGAGAAAAATCAATGAAGCTAGTAGCTGATTCTTTGAAAAGATCAACAAACTTGACAAATCTTTACTTAGATTCACTATGAAAAAGAGAGAGGACTTAAGACAACTAAAACCAGAAGTGAAAATGAAAGCATCACTACCAATCCACAGAAATAAAAAGGATCACACTGAGTTACTTTAAACGATTATACACCACCACGTTGAATACCCCAGATGAAACGGAAAATTCCTAAAAACACCCAACAGACCAACACTGGATCTTAAAGAAACAGAAACTCTAAATAGACTTACAACTGACAGGAAGATTGAATCAGTGATCAGAAATCTCTTGAAAACAAAAGCTCAGGACTAGATGGTTTTACTGGTGAATTATTTCAGGCATTTAAAGAATAATGCTAACCTTTTCAAACTCTTTCACAAAAACTGCAGAGGAGGGAACACTTCCTAATTCATTTTATGAGACTGGCAGTATCATGACGCCCAAAATAGAGAACTACGGGAAAACTATAGACCAATATCCTTGATAAATATCGACACAAAAATCCTCAACAAAATCCTAGCAAACTAAATTCAGCATTACAAGGATTATACATCATGACCAAGTGGAACTTATTCTCATGGAATTTACTCCTGGGTGCGAGGATGGCTTAACAATACAAGAATCAATGTACTACATCACATTAACAAAATGAAGGGCAAAAATGATCCCCTCAATTGATGTAGACAAAGCATTTAACAAAATTCAATACTCTCTCATGATAAAAAAAACACTCAACAAACTGGGAATAAAAGGAAACTACCGTAACATAATGAAAGCCATATACTTTTTCATTTCATTTCATTTTGGGGGTACTGGGATTGAACCCAGGGGCCCTGTACCACGGACAGCACAGGGAAAGGATTACATCCCCATTCCCTTTTATTTTGATACAGGGTTTTGCTAAATTGCCCAGGCTAGTCTTGAACTTGTGATCAGTCTTCCAAGTAGCTGGGATGACATGTGTCACCATGCCTGGCTGCCCATATACTTTTTTTTAAAAATATTCTTAGCTGGAGATGGACAAAATATCTTTATTTTTTTATGTGGTGCTGAGATTTAAACTCAGTGCCTCGCACATGCTAAGTGACTGCTCTACCACTGAGCTACAACCTCAGCCCGGTCCATACACAAAATATTCGATGGTGAAGATTATTCCAAGTCTTTCCTCTAAAATCAGAAACAAGGACTGGGGTTGTGATTCCACGGTACAGCACTCACTTAGCATGTATGAGGCACTGGGTTCGATTCTCAGCACCACATAAAAAAATAAATAAAATAAGGGTCCATCAACAACTAAAAAAAATGTTTAAAAATAAATCAATAAATAAAATCAGAAACAAGATAAGGATGCCCACTTTCTCTAATTCTATTGAATTTTGTAGTGGAAGTATTAACCAGAGCATTTAGGCAAGGAAAATAAAAGGAATTCAAATAGGAAAAAAAAAAATTATCTCTGTTTGCAGGCAAGATCTAATGTATAGAAAACTCTAAAGATTCCACAAAATCCTCTTAGACCTGAGTGCAGTAATGCAATCCCACCTCCTCAGGTGTCTGAGGTGGGAGGTTTGAGGCCAGCCTAAGAAACCTAGTGAGACCCTGTTTCAAAATAAAAAGATCTGAGAATGTAGCTTAGTAGTAGGTAGTACAAGCCCCAGTACCACACACAGACACAAAATCCTATTAGAACTAATAAACAAATTTAGCTAAGTTGCAGGATGCAAAATCAACACACAAAACCCAGTTGTGTCTTTACATTTAATAATGAACATCTTAAAAATAAATTTTTAAAAATTTCAGTTAACACTAACATCAAAAAGAATAAAATACTTAGGAATAAATTTAACCGAAGAGACATACACTGAAAACCAGAAAGCACTGCTGAAAGATATTAGGAATGTTATTTATATAATTTACCATGCTTACTAGGTCAGTGGAAATAAAAATAATAAATTAAATCCTGATAGATGTTAAAAGGCATTTAACAAATTTGGTAATCATATTTATTTTTAAAAAATTATCTAAGTGCTCACTTTGACAGTATAATAAATAAATGTTACCTAACACCATAGTCTTCAGCCTTACTGCCAGGGACTACAGAGAAAATGATTCTCTGCTGGGAACAAAGGTACACAGTTCTCCAGGGCTGAACTCAAGGGGCACCAAATTTGATAAGGCTTCAGTAGCAGGGAAGCGAGGCCAGACCTTTCAAGCCTTGACTCTGGAGTGACTGGGTGGGGAGGAACTGTCCTCGGAGGGAGCAGTGTTAGGAGGGGCACAGGAGGCTAACCTGCGCTCACACACACCAAATACTCAATTACCCAGAGGATCATTCTCCAAGTGTTTTGTACACTAGGAGTGACCATATGTCCCAACTGGCCCTGGACAGTCCTAGTTCATACCTGTTGTCCCAGCTTAATTATGAAAGCATACCTTCAGTCATAAAAAAGTGGGAAATTCCACCATTTGCAACAACACAGATGAACCTGGAAGGCATTGTGTTGAGTAAAATAAGTCAGACGATGAAAGACAAGCAATTAGACCACATCTATGTGTGGAACCTAAGAAAGCTGAACTTAGAGAAAGAGCGGAATGGTAGTTGCCAGGGAGGTGGTGGGGGAATGGGAGATGTTGGTCAAAGAGTATAAACTCTCAGTTATAAGATGAGGAAGTTCTGGGATCCAAGACACATCATGGTGACTATAGCTACTAATAATATGTGTATATATGAAATTTGCTAACAGTAAATCTTAAGTGTTCTCAGCACAGTAAGAAAAAATGGTAACTGTGAGGTGATGGATACACTCCCTTGATTTTGGTAATTACTTTGCAATATATAATCAAATCCTCACATTGCATATCTTCAATACACACAATTCTACTTGCATGCCTCAGTTTTATTGAGGTATACAAATATATCTTCACTTAATACTTACATGGTCAAACTCAGTATATTGAAATGTTATATTTTTAAGTGTGATAGCAGTTTATATGTGCATGTGTCTACATATTCATGTTTATAATTACCTAGCTTTAACTTTCTAAAAAAAAAAAAAAATTAGTGAAAGCTGGCCCCAGCATGCCCATCTACCCTGAAACTAATTTAAAACTCAGAACTCTTTTAAGATGTAAGAAGTTGTGCCGGGCATGGTGGCGCACGCCTGTAATCCAAGCGACTTGGGAGGCTGAGGCAGGAGGATCGAGAGTTCAAAGCCAGCCTCAGCAACTTAGCGAGGCTCTAAGCAACTCAGTGAGACCCTGTCTCTAAATAAAATACAAAATAGGGCTGGGGATGTGGCTCAGTGGCTGAGTGTCCCTGAGTTCAATCCCCGGTTGAACTTTTTTTTTTTTTTTTTTTTTTTTAAGGCAGGAGGTGTGCTGAGGATTGAACCATTGAACTATATCCCCAGCCCTTTTGATTTTTATTTTAAGACGGGATCTCACTAAGTGGCTTAGGGTCTTGCTAAGTTGCTGAGGCTGGCATCAAACATGTGATCAGTCTGCTGAGCCATTGAGTTTACAGGTGTGTACCACTACACTGGCTAAGATGAGAAGTTCTTATAATTTACTTTCATCACTGGAAACATACCACCATTTAAATGAAACTGATGCTTCATCTCAGGGGCTAAGAAAGGGAAGTGAGAGTAAAATATCTACTGCTACTGATAATGAAAAACAGGAAAACATAAACTAAGACCAGGTATCAAGTCTGGTGATGGTGTGACTATTGGTGATCTCAACAGAACAGGTTTTGGAGAATACTGAACCCAGAAGAGAAAGGCTCATGTAATATAGGAGCAGATGCAGAGGAAGCAGAAGAGGTGGAGAGAGATTATTCTGTCTAATATAAAGAGCCGTGGAGGTAAGAAAATAGTTTTCCTGCTGCTGCTTCCTGGTTAATCAATAGTTTTGTGGATGACTAGGAATGAAGAATTAGGGAAACTTAAATGCTGAAAAATAATTTAACATTTTTAATTTAACACTAAAAATAATTTAACACATAATGTTCCTGATAAGGGTCAAAACTCATTCCAATGGCACATCTAAGATTTGTACATTTCTTTAAATATAAACTTTACCTGATAATCATGAGCTGTATTTATTGATAGGAATACCACAGTGTTTAGGAGTATAGTGTCTGATGTTTGCAACTTTGAAATGCATCAGAAAAACTATGATGAACTGATGGACGGACAGGTTGGCAGACATGTGATAAAGCAAACTGTATCATAATGCTAACCGCTGGAATCCAGAGGGTGTGTTCATGATGTCTATTTCACTTTTCTGTATGTTTGAAAATTTCATATAAAATGTTGGAAATACATAAGCATCATGAATTATAATTTATTTCCAATATTATTTTTTCCTTTGTAGTACTAGGGATCGAACCCAGGGCCTTATACATACTACCCAAGAGCCGTACAACTGAGCCACACCCTTAACCCATTTTTATTTTTTGTTTGTTTATTTGTTTACTGGTGCTGAGGATTGAACCCAGGGGTGCTTTACCACTGAGCTGTATCCTTGGCCCCTTTAATTATTTTATTTTGAGACAGGGTCTCGCTAAGTTGCTGAGGCTGGCCTCGAACTTGTGATCCTCCTGCCTCACCTCCTGAGACAAGTGCCATGGTGCACCGCTACTTCCAGTCTTGATAATTTGATCAACGTCAAGATATTCTCAAGACTGAAGACTCAGAAAGTCTTATCTTTATAAAGAAATGTGCAGAGACAAAAAGGAGCCACACTCACCTACAGACTGAGATGTGAAGGCAGCGACAATCTGGGGACTGGCCAGGGCCTCCAGCCTGTTCTTCAAGGCCTCTAAGTGCACACATTTTTCTGAGTAGTCTGGTGTATCAACAAGCATTGTTAAGCTGTTCTGCATGCCGGTCAGCTTGGCAGAAATCACAGCAATGTCCTATAAAAAAGAGGAGAATAGAGCATATTCATTCTCAAAGACTCTTGCTACCTCAATTCAGAATGAATAAAATACAGGGAAAGGCAACTCATAATGCAATAAAATGGCCCATAAACATAATGTTCAACATTAGTACTCAAATGCAAATTAAAACAAGACTGTGCCATTGGCCTCTAAAAAACTGAAAGCTTTTGAAAAATTATGAGAGCTATTGTTGGTGAGGGTGCAAAGAAAGAAAGATACTCTGGTGTCTTTATGTCTACTGACTTACTGGAACAGCAATGTGACAAGAGTCTTAAAAATACATCATTTAACTTGGTATTTTCTCTTTCAGAAATTTGTCTTAAAGAAATGACTATCATTTCTTTAAGGGATGTAGAGATATTAATGTATCATAATTAATGTCATTTTAATGTTGAGATAACAAAAGCCTGGAAGCAACATAAATCTTCCATTATAACAAATAAAATATAAATTATGGGTCACCCATAATGGTATGTGGAATCCTGTACAGCCACCCAAAATTATGTTTTTGAAATGTACTAATAAGAACAAAATATTTACAACTCACTATTAAATGAAATAAGCACTATAAAAAAGTATATAGACACAAGAGTACCAATTTTGTTTCACATATATCAATATATGTAAGACATACAAAACATATAACTAAAAACACAAACCCAGGACATTTCCATACGTACGAAATACATACCTAAGTAAAAAGGTGTACAAACACATAGAAAAAATACCTAACAGGCTTAAAACATATATCACTAGGGTCTAGAAATATGGGTCATTTTATTTTCTTCCTTGTGTATTTTCTGAATTTTTCAAATCTTCTAAGATACACACAAATTACATTTTTAATTAGAACAATAAAGAATTAATTAATCACCAGCATTCACTGGTGATCTATAATGTATCAGACATTGTATTAGACATCTGAGACTCCAAGATAAGGAACGTCACATTACAAAGATGTGCTCACAGCTCAGTGGGACAGAAAGGTTATGATACAACTTTGGAACAAAGGCTCAAGTGTTACAGGAGCAATTAGTTTCAGCCAGGAGTCAAGGAGCATGGGGAGAGCTATGAAAGATGGCACTTTGGCTGAACCTAGAGGGATCAGTGGAGGTCCACTCTGATGCGAAGAAAAGCAGAGGAAGGATAGTTCAGGCCAAGAAGCAAAGATGCAAAAGGAGATGTTGCATTGGTCTGGAGCAGTCACAGGTGGAAAGATGTGGAGGGAGTGGCCAGCCTGAAACACAGGCTTGCCCTGTTGGCGGGTTCAGAATTTATCCAGAAGAAAATGGGAAATCATTGAAAATTAAAACGCAGGAGAGGGGCGGGAGACAAAGAAATGGCATGTGCCAATTCGAGCTTTAGGAGATCTCTGGTCACACGTGGAAGATAAACTAGAGTGGGGTAGGAACCTGGTGGCAGAGAGACCAACGGACAGCTGTTGCAACAGTCCAGGAGCAAATGATGAAAAGCCTGACTAGGATCACAGCAGAGAGAAAAAAAGAACAGCTATAACTGAACAGGGAAGAGGGAGCGGTTAAGACTTCTGAGGTTTCTAGGCTGAAGGCTAGGATGGAAAACGGCCCTATTAACCAGGATGAGGTAAACACAGGAAAGAACAGTGGTTTGTGGCTTTGGGGACAAAGAATTCAGTGGCATGGTGGCACAAACTGTAATCCCAACTACTCAAGAAGCTTGAGTCAGGAACATCATAAGTTCAAGGTCAGCCTGGCAACTTAACAAGACCTTGTCTCAAAATAAAAAATAAAAAGGGTCAGGGATGTAGGTCAGTGGTAAAGCACTTGCCCAGCAAGCACAAGACCCTGGACTCTATGCCCAAATCTGAAAAAGAAAAAAAAAAAAAAATAAAAACAGAATTCAGGTTTTGCAATGCCAAATGCCAAGGGGAGTATAGCTGGATATAGCTGGTATTGCAGACAGTTAGTTTCAAGTATCAGGATCGTAAAGGGCAGAAAAACAAGACTTATTTAAACTACTAATTAACATTAGCAGTTATAGTAGTAAACTATTAATGTTATTTATTGATTGATTGACCGTAGTCCTTGGAGATTGAGCCTCATGCATGATAGGCAAGCACGTTACCACAGTGCCACATTCCCAGCCCTTCTTTTTTCTTTTTCCTTCTGAAACAGGGTCTGAGTTGCCCGACTGGTCCCACACTTGCGATCCTCCTGCGTCAGCCTCCAAGCAGCTGCATTACAGCTGGGCAGCACCATACCTGGCCTGCGCATGCTTACTGAGGCTTCTCCTCCACTCACTTTCCAGGACCCAGAGGCTTCATTCAAGAAAAGTGTGCAACATAAAGTGGGGGAAGGACTGAGGGCAGTTTCAGATCTTCCCTCCAGGATGTCTGAACATTTCTGCCTGCCACGTTGACATCGCTGAAGGTCGGGGATACCCTGAGGAAAGGCTATGGTATTTACTTTCCACAAACCCAAACTGCACAACATCCCCTAAATAAGATGCCTACTTGAGTCTTAAACGTCTCCTCAATATCAGCACTCAGCGTGCTCCACTTGTCTGCTTCTTGAAGAGATTCAGCAGCAAGCTGCATCCGGGACTTCACCTGGTCGATTTCCACCAATACCTGAAAGAAAATGAGGCAAAAATGAAGCAGGGGTTCCTTTTTCTCTTCTTCCACCAGGGACTTGAAGCATGAGTTTCATGACATGCACCTTCTTCAGGGAGTTTCTGGACCCCAAAGCATCAATCACCTAGTTTACTTTGCTCAGCATGCTGAAGAGATAAATGAGTGGAAAGGACCAAGCCGAAAGGCGATTCAAGTGCCAGGGAGAATTCAGGTTGGCCTCCTGCAATGCTGTGCTGTTCTACACCCCTCGTGAGAGTGAACATCTTCCCAAAACCAGAATCACCATGTAGGACAGGAGCCAAAATACCTGCATCGACTGCGATGTGTCCTGCTCAAACTTTTTAATGTCTTCCTTGACAAGAATCATCTGTTCTTTTAGAAAAGATGCCTCCTGCTTAAGGGCTTCAACATCACGGAGCACTTTGGGCATGTTCTGCAGGGCCTGGTGACTTGTTTCTATGGCGAAAATCAAGAATAGTGACATGCACAAAGGTGAAAACCGGACCAGTCACCAGCGAAGACTGAAATATGAGAAAACAGGAAGGAAACTTCCTGAAGTAGCACCGATCACCCAGCTCGTGGAGTCTGCAGGAAGTGTCAGGAGAGGGGATGGGAGGTGAGGTCCATGTCCTCCCCCTGCCTCAGTCTCCCAAGTAGCCTGGATTACAGGCATGTGCCACTGTGCCCAGTAACTTTAGGATAAGTAATGGTTTCCTAGGTGCGATGGCTGCCATACTGCAGCCCCTGAAAACAGTGTGTCATACACCAGTGTTTTATAAGTTTGAGGGATTATGAAGGTGTATCTGTTCACAGGTGGCCCTAGTTAATGAGCTGGAGTTCGTGCCAACCGGGTTAGAGGAAATAAACAGTGGGGAGTCTCTAGTTAGTCCAGTGGTTCTCAAACCTGAACCTGTTTCAGAATCACCCGAAGTTTCTCACTCAGTAGATACGGGGTGGGGCCTGAGATCTGCATTTCTAATATATCTTCAAAAAACATGCTGGTCCCAGGACCACACATGGAAAACCATTAGCCTCCTCCTTCACTGTTGCCCTACTCAGAGTGAAAGGAGGCAAACTGTACCCCTAGAAATATCCATTAAAATATGATTTCCCAAATTTCTGTCATTCCCACACCCTTTTAGTCTATTTCGCCAAATATAAGGATCAGCTGTGGTTTAGTAATCTCAAAAGTGTGTCTTTTGAGTTTTTAAAGAAAACTTTACTGCACTGAGAGAGACAGAAAATCGATGTTCAGCCAGGCGCGGTGATGCACGCCTGTAATCCCAGAGGCTCAGGAGGCTGAGGCAGGGGGATCGCGAGTTCAAAGCCAGCCTCAGCATATTAGCGAGGAGCTAAATAACTCAGTGAGACCCTGTCTCTAAATAAAATACAAAAAAAGGGCTGGGAATGTGGCTCAGTGGTTAAGCGCCCCTGGGTTCAATACTCGTTACCCCACCCCCTAAAAAGAAAGAAAACCAATGTGCAAAATCAGCAAGTGCAGGAGACAGTCCAGCACCCGCTGAGAGTCTCTCCTTGATGCAGCCAGGGCTGCAGGGCCGCTTCCTCGGCACACGAGCTCTCGTATTTACTGCCCAATCCGTGCACCGCCAGGGCACCCCAAGCCCAGTTCCGGCACCTCTGCCTGCCGGGCTCGGGGGTCCGGTGGCCGGGGCCCCGCGCGGCTCACCCTCCACGGCGTGGTTCACCTCCTGGATGAACAGCTGCAACTTCATCACCAGGGTGGCTGCGTGGCCGTCCGCCTTCCCGGCGGCCGCCTCTTTCGGGCCAGCCCTGAAGGCCGCATTGATCCACTCTTTCACGTCGAAGTCGTCGGCCAGGAACTTGGAGAAGTCCATGGCGACACGGCCTCAGGCCTGGCGCCCAGGCCTGAAGAGCAGATTCCGGGCGGTCACAGGGACGCAGAAGCGGGCGACACCGCGGGAACGCAGAAGCTGGTCTTTAGAGCACCCGCAACTCGCCGGGCGGCAGCCACCAAGTCCGCGGGCTCGGGCTGCGGTAGATTGACCCTCACCGCGCGCCGTACTCCTTCCGGAAGTGGGCGGCCGTTACCATGGCGACTGGCGGCGCTGCGTAAACCCCGAAGGAGACTCGAGCTCCGGGCAGGTACGACCGTTCGGCTCCTGCTACTGTTCGCGGGGCACGAATTTCTCTGCTTACTAGAAAGTTGTTACGTGTTTTAGCGCATTTAATGTGCAGAGGCCTGTGAGTACTACTCTCCTCCCCAGCGTCATAGTCGAGACGGTTAAGTGATTCAAAGCCACTTAGCTGAAGTGGCACCGTCGGGATTTGAACTCAGGCCAGCTGGGCCACTGGCACCTGCCCTCTGGAGTTTCACTGCCCTCCCAAAGGGAGCAGGAGACGCCCACGTGATCTGGCCTCATCCTGCTAGTCTCACATCGCTGTAGCCCCCTTGTCCTCCTGCCCTGAAACACCACCTTGAAAACGCCCACTCCTGTCCCTTGCGGTTTCTTCTAGCCTAAAACAAACAATGCGACACCTAGAAAGCTAGGTGAGCCTATGTGGGAGGCTTCCTTTGTCACGGGAACCCCAATTTTTTTTTCAACTGCTTTGTGCATGGTTGTGAATAATTTTGCTTTTTTTCCATTCTCACACCAGACATCCCCTGACTCTAAAAATGCATACATTCTTTTTTTTTTTTAATTTTTCATCATAGGATTCTTTTATCTAGCAAGCTCTTCTAGTACATTTGAAATATGATTCAGTTTACAAAACGCTGATTTACAAATAGCTTTATCAGTGCTGTGTCTATTGTTTGAATTATGACAACAGCCCTTTATGGGAGCAGGATGAATGATAAGTTAATTATCATAATTATTTATGATCAATCATAAATTTTATCATTATAAAACCTTAATCAATAGACATAACAAATAAAATGTGCATCGGACTAATATTATGGCCAGGTAAGTGGTGGGGAGAGGGAGAGATGAAAATAGTTGGGCATGTGTGGTAGGGGGTGTGGGAGGAAGAGGTACAGGAGAAGAAAGGAAAGGATATGAGGGAGTGAAAGAGAAGGATGGGAGGGCTGCCAGCAGCGAAGAAGGACATATGGAGACCAGGAATCACAAAGCCATTGCACTCCAGAGCAAGCAGTGGCAAGTCAGTGGCAAGACCCACCATTGCCAGGCAAGGGCCAGTGACAGGCTGCAAGTTTAAGAATGCAGTCAAGAAGGAGGGAGCCCAGACAGGCAGCAGATGGCACAGATGACCTTGTTCCCTCGCCAAAATCCTTACAGTCATTCTTGAAGACTACATACCTAAGAACCCATGTCCACAAATTCAGAGAGCTAGTATGTTAGTCCTGGGTGTGGGAAAGTTGATTAAGAAGCCTTAGACCCCTCTGCAATAGATGCCTCTTCTTGACAAGCTGACATTTAAAAAATAAAATCGCTTTGTTGATAAATAATTTACAGGGCAAAATTGATCAATTGTAAGTATACAATAATTTTTAGTACATTTAAAAGTTGTGCTGTCTCCACAAGAACATTTCTATCACCTAAAAATATTCTGCCCCATTTGTTTCCACTTTTAACCCTAAGAAACCACTAATAAACTTTCTGTCTATAAATTTACCCTCCCTCCTTTTTTGATATTTCAGACATGAAATCATACAATATTTAATCTTTTGTACTTGGCTTCTTTCACTTAGCATGATGTTTTTGAGGTCCATCGCGTAGTACCACGTATCAGTAATTTCTTCCTTTATGTTGTTGACTATTTCATTGTGTGGATACAACATACTAACATATGTCAATAGTTTTGTTGACACATTTTGAGAACATATTTTGTATTTCCATTCATCAGTTAACCTACATTTGTATTTTTTGCCATCCAGTGTTATTATCAACAATGCTGCTGTGAACCTTTAGGCCTGTCTTTGTGTGACCATGTTTTCATTTCTTTTAGATAGATTGGCTCTGGGGAATGGAATTGCTGGGTTGTGAGATAAATTTATGTTTAACTTTTTAGGACACTGCCAAAGTTTTCCTGAGGGTTTGTACTATTGTACATTATCATCAACAGTGTGTGAAGGTTCTAGTTTCTCCATAGTCCCATGAATATTTGTTAAGTAGCAGTAAAGTCATTGTTTTCATTTGTATTTCCCTAATATTCAGTGAAGTTGATATCTTTTTCTGTGTTCATCAGCCATTCTTATATTTTCTTTGGTGAAATAGCCATTCAGATATTTTGCCCAAAAAGATTCAAAAGGGGTCATATTCATACTACTGAGTTGTCAAAGTTCTTCACATATTCTGGATATAATACCTTTATTAGAGTTATGGTTTGTAAATACTTTCTCCCAGGCTGTAGCTTCTTTTTCTTATTCTCTTTTCACATACAAAACTTTTAAACTTTTATAAAGTCCATGATTACCTTTTCTCTTTTATGGGTCATGCTTTTGGTGGCATGTCTAAGAAAGATTTGTTTTGGTGGGGTTTTTGTTTTTCTTTTGACATGCCAACATACAGTTATCTCAGGACCATTTGTTGAAAATTCTCCACTGATTGCCTTTTCATCTTTGTCAAAAGCAAATGACAGCTGGGCATGGTGGCACACCTGTAATCCCAGCTATGTGGGAGGTTGAGGCAGAAGGATCTCAAGTTTGAGACCAGCCTGGGCAACTTAGCAAGACCCCATCTCAAAATAAAAAGGGGTGGGGATGTAGCTTAGTGGCAGAGTGACAGAGGGCCCCTAGGATCAATCCCCAGTACTGAACAACAAAGAAAGGAAGGAAGGAAGATGGATAGATACACGATCAGCTGACAAAACGCAAGGGTGTCTGCTTTGTTAATTCTGTTTCGTCAGTTTCATTCCTCTTTTCAAAGAACCAATTTTTCCTTTGTTGCAGCCTTCTCTATTTTTTATTTTCTATCATTGATTTCTGCACTCATCAGTTTCCTTTCTTCTGTTTTCTCTGAATTTAGTTTGCTCTTCTTTGTCTGATTACAGTGGAATCTTAGGCTACTGACTGAAACCTTTCTTCTTTTTTACTTATTATTATTTATTTTTTTTTTGGTGTGGGGATACTGAGGATTGAACCCCAGGGTCCTTAACCACTGAGCCACATCTCCAGCCCTTTTTATATTTTATTTAGAGACAGGGTCTCACTAAGTTGCTCAGGGCCTTCCTCAGTTGCTGAGGCTGGCTTTGAACTTGCCATTCTCCTTCCTCAGCCTCCCCAAGCCTCAGGGATAACAGGCTGTGCTACCACGCCCAGCATAATAGACATCTTAATTTACAATAATCCACTTCCCTAAAACTAACTCCAGTTAAATACGAATTTTGCCTCCCTATAGCTCTATTCTCTTTCCTCTTTTATGCTGTTTGTGTGTGTGTGTGTGTGTGTGTGTGTGTGTGTGTGTGTTGTGCATGTGCTATAATGGTTGTTTGACATTCTTATGTTTTATTTTATTTTGCAGTACTGGGGATCAAACCCAAGGCCACAGGCATCCTAGCAAATGCTCTACACTGAGTTTCATCCCCCGCCCAGTCTTACATCACTAAAAGAAAAAAAATTATTTAAAATCTTTTATATTAGCATACATGATTATCACTTCCAGAACTCTTTAATTTATCACTGTGGATTCAAGTACCATTCGGTTTGTCCCTTGCTTCAGTCTTTACTCTATTCCTTCCCATTTCCTTTGAGCCATTATTGTTGTATGTGTCTTTTTTGTTACAAATGCAATACTTCTTAATTTTTTAGAATTACCTTTTTAAGGACTACATAACCTGAATTTATTAACTTTAGGCAACAATAATTTAAAAGATACAAGAGTCCCATATTATAGGAATTGTGCAATTCAATCAGTTAACAAACAGGGCCAAAGAGCAATACAAGTCATGCACCATCTTCTGTGTAACATTGTGACTTTTTTTCCCCAAAGGCAGATTGATCTAAACGGGCTTTGTTAACAATTAGTTTACACCTCTACCAGAAATGAACATTTGAATGGAACATGTATGAATAGATTATACCAGCACTAGTTTTCCACTGGTTAAGGAATTCACCAGGTGATGCTCATATTTAAGCAAATGTTAGAATTAGTGAGCAATGTCTTACAATTACTAACCTCAAGATAATACTGAGTGATTTTTTCCCCAGACACAAATAGGTAAAACCTAAATGGACATAGAGTAAAAAATATTTTCTAATTTAAGAGACGTAAGTCTCAACAGTATCTACTTACAGAGTTAGAATAAACACAACTTTTAGGAGAGCCAATATCAGTGCTGGTTTCACCACTTAATAAGAAAGCTAAGCCAAAATTTATAAAGAACATAAAAAACTTTACACCAAGAATACAAAGAATCCAATCAATAAATGGCCAAGGAGTGGGGCCAACACTTCACAGAATATATACATATATCAACAAATACATGAAAAAGTGCTCATCATCTCTAGTGATTAGAGAAATGCAAATTGAAACCACCCTAAGATTTCATCTAACTCCAATTAGGTTGGCTATTATCAAGAACACAAGCAATAATAGGTGTTGGCGTGGATGTGGTGAAAAAGGTACACTCATACATTGCTGGTGGAGTTGCAAATTGGTGCAGCCACTCTGGAAAGCAGTATGGAGATTCCTCAGAAAACTTGGAATGGACCCATCATTTGACCCAGCTATACCACTCCTCGGTTTATACCCTAAGGACTTAAAATCAGCATACTACAGTGATATAGCCACATCAATGTTCTCAACTGCTCAGTTCACAATAGCTAGATTGTGGAACCAACCGAATGCCCTTCAATTGATGAATGGATAAAGACACTGTGGTATATGTACAGAATGGAATATTACTTAGCCATAAAGAAGAATAAAATTATGGCATTGCTGGTAAATGGATGGAATTGGAGAATATCATGCTAAGTGAAATAAGTCAATCCTAAAAAAAACCAAAGGCCAAATGTTTTCTTTGATAAGTGGATGATGATACATAATGAGCAGGGGTTGGGGGGCAAGAGAAGAATGGAGGAACTTTGGATTATGTAGAGGGAAATGGGGTGGGGAGGAGGAGGGAGAAGGAAAGATAGTGGACTGAGACAGACATCATTACCCTATGTACATGTATGATTACACGAATGGTGTGAGTCTACATTGTGTACAACCATAGAAATGAAAAATTGTATCCCATTTGTGTACAATGAGTCAAAATGAAGTCTGTAAAAAAAATTTAAATAAAAATTAAAGAAAGAAATAAGAGCTAAGGAGGATCTAAGGACCATCTGAAAAGTCATAATACTATCTTACATCCCACCTACAGACCTTTTAAGTCTTTTCACACCAACTAGAAATTGAGGAAAGCACAACTTGAGAAACAAGGGTACTGCTCCTCACGTGTCACTGGGTCACTCGCAGTCACCCAAATCGTGCCTCAGTTCCCAGTGACGTACACAGAAGCTCCTCAAGACATTCTACCTCAGTGGAGCAGGAGATGCCATGACACCTTACCTGGGGGGCAGAGTAAAATACACAAACTGTTTTCTGGCACCAGCAGACTAAAGTCTAGGTGTACACAGGACTGACTTTAAAATTGATTAAATGTTTCAATTCATTAAAGAAAACAAATGACATGCTGAGTCAACAGAAGTTTAACGAGTTGCTTACTGAATTTCAGATTGGCCCTCCTTAGTGGTACATAACACTTTGCCTTTGGTGTAGAAACCAAACAAATCCGGCTTTGCCTTTGATGGTAAGGTGTTCATTTGTGTGTAAAGTGCTGGTTTATTTACAAACTAGTGAAGTAAACTTTAAAGTCTGGGCTGGGGATGTAGCTCAGTTGGTAGAGTGCTTGCATCGGAAGCACAAGGCCCTGGGTTCAATCCCCAGCACTGAGAAAAATAAACTTTAAAGTTTGCTTTGTAGCAGTGAGACCAACATCTTCCAACTGCCTGGTGGTTGTAACTAATGTTTACTCCTGCTGGGTCGGGCTCACTTGAGGGTCCCCTCACTTTGAAGCTGGGATTGTCCTCCTTAGTGCTATGGTGAAGCTGATGGCCTGCTTGCAGAAGCCAACAAGGATCGATTCTAAGAGCTACACAGTTTTTTAGATGTCATTAATGAACATATGGACGATGGTGTAGCTGGTTGATTCATTTTAACTGATTTTGTGGGGAGGGTGGTGATAAGGGAGAAAAAATGTCAGCCACATACATAAAAGCACATTTTGTGTTCATTTAGAAGTCTGGCCGGGCGTGGTGGTGCACACCTGTAATCCCAGCACCTGGGAGGCTGAGGCAGGAGGATTGCGAGTTCAAAGCCAGCCTCAGCAACTTAGCAAGGCCCTAAGCAGCTCAGTGAGACCCTGTCTCTAAATAAAATACAAAACAGTGCTGGGGATGTGGCTCAGTGGTGGAGTGCCCCTGGGTTCAATCCCCAGTACAAAAAAAAAAAAAAAATCTGCATCCAAAGTAAAAGATTTCTCTGTTGGATTCGACATCTCTCCCGTCCTCTGATACTCGCCTACTCTCTTCTTAAAGAAGTTAGTCTTCTCTTCTAGAGAAATATTCTCCATAAAGTCAAATGGATTTTCTACTCTGAAACCCTTGCTAAAGGCCAGTTCCAGCAAGAGCCTGTCTGCCACGGATTCAACGTTCTGCTTCACCAAGTGCGTCCATCCCGCTGAGCTCACAGGCAGGGGCTGTGCGAGGAGCTCCTGCTCCGCCCTGACAGCAGTGTTTCACTCTGCTCTGATGGTCTGTGTGGCAGGCGCTTGAACGTCAGGCAGGCAGAGTCCCAGTGTGACCCTCATCTCTGCTAATAAGTGCACTGGAAAATGGGAGGCCAGGCATCGGCCCTCCTTTCTTGAGCCAGAATATTGATGCAAAAGAACCAGAAAAGAAGATTCCTTCCACAACGGCTCAGTAGGCAGCCTCTTTGTCCCCAATCCAAGGTCCAAACTGCTTTCTCCTTCACACAAGGCATCGTTTCAATGGCATTGAAGAGAAATTCCCTTTGGAATCTTTACTCTCTGTCAGTAAGGTGACTATTCATTTTAGAATGCGTGTTTTCCATGGCAGTTTGGAAGCCACGGAAGCTGCGGGCTTCGTCATTTGAACATCTTGGCTAAATCGCTCCACCAAATTTTCATTTACTACGCCATCACTTGCTGCAAAGAAAGCCAGAACATGCGATGTAGAATATCGTTCCTCGGGCTTCAGAGCTTCCCAGAGCTGAAGGTCCCTGTAAAGACCCGCCCCTGAAGGGGGTCCAGAAGGAAGCCTCAACTTCCTTACACACCTGCCGGATGTCCTGGGAAAGATGAGAAGGCGGCGGGGGTCCTCTCCGCAGGGGTTCATCCTCTATGCTAGGAGCAGATCCTTTAGTTTCAGCTCCAGGGCTCCTGGAAGATCCGGTCCGTGGTCATACTGGCCAGGATGTGGTCCACTGAGGGCCGCGGTATCTTCTCCTCCTCAACGTGGTCTCACCCCTTGGGTGGCAAGAGCTGCAGCTGCTGCTGGGCTGTGATGGTGGCAAGCAGGGCATGGACCCAGAGCACAGTGGTGACAGTGGCAGAGGTGGGGACGGCAGTGAAGAGGCAGCCAAGGGGGACCCAGAGCACTTACAATTATCTTTCAGATCAATTGAGAAGAAAGAGCTGTACTCTTAAAACCACCCCCACCAGGGCTTTTTATACCTGTGGTAGATTTGAGTTACACTGAGTTCCTATCAGCCTAAGGAATTTCTTTTAATATTAATATTTCTTGTAAAACAGATATGCTAGGAACAGATTCCCTCTCTTTAATTGGGGCTGGCTTTATTGTACCTTCAGATGGAAGGACAGTTTGGCTGGGTACAGAATTCCTTTCAAGTTCTGATCTTCATGTCCTTCCACTGCCTCTGGCTTCCATTTTTCTCCTACAAAGTCAGCTGTTAATCTTACTGTGGGTCTTTTGCATGGGATGTCATTTTCCCATTGTAGCTTTCAAGCTTTTATCTTTGACTTGCACATTTGGCTACAATGCATCTAGGTTTGAGTTTCTTTGTGTTTATCCTGCTTGAAGTCTATTGAATTTCATGGATGTGTAAATTAATGTTTTTCTTCAAACTTGGGAAGTTCTTCAAATTATTATTGTTATTATTATTTTTTGTAGTACCAGGGATTGAAAGCAGGGGTGCTCTACTACTGAGATACATCTCCAGTCCTTTTTATTTTGAGACAGGTCTCACAAAGTTGCCCAGTCTGGCCTTGAACTTGTGATCCTTCTGCCTCAGCCTCCTAAGTTACTGGGATTACAGGCATGAGCCCATGCATTCAGCTCCTATTATTTGTTGAAATAATTTTTCTGCCCCTTTCTGTAGCTTGTCCTTCTGGAATTCCCTTTATGTGTATGTGATGCCCTTGATGAAATCTCACAGGTCTCTGAGGCGCAGGTCATGTTTCTTCATTTTTCTCTGTTCTTCAAATTGTATCATTTTTATTGTTTGGGTTGTTTTGTTTTGTGTTTTGGTACTGGGAATTGAACCCAGAGGTACTTTGCCACTGAACTATATCCCCAGCCCATTTTATTTTTAATTTTGAGACAGGGTCTCATTAAGTAACTTAGGGCCTTGTTAATGGCTGAGACTGGGTCTCCAACTTTTGATCTCTTGTCTCAGCTTTCTGAGTTTGTGAGATTACCATGCACCACTGTACCTGGCTGATTGGGTCATTCTTATTGATCTGTTTTCAAGTTCATTGTTTTTTCTGCTATCTCAGATCTGTTGAGTGACTAGCAAATTTTTCATTTCAATTTATTGTGCTTTTTAACTCCAGAATTTTTGGTCATTTTTATACTATCTTGGTATTAAAAATCACCATTATATGTTGTCATATTTTCTTTTAATTTTTTAAACATGGTTTCTTTTTTCTTTTCTGTCCCTAGTGCTGGAGTCTGAACCCAGACTTTGTACCACTGGGTTACACACCAGCCCTCAACTTGATTTCCTCTTTTCCTTTGGGAGAAAATTTATATATTTATGGATATTTATAGATATAGATAGATATAGATATAGATATGAAATAGCTACTCTGAAGATCATCTGCCAAATTCTTCCTCTGGAGACTTCCAGAGAGATTTTTCATTTACTGCTCTTTCTCCCTTAGTATGAGTCATCTTTCCTGTTTCTTTACATATTATGTTTTTGTTGAAAACTGAACATTCCAGTGAATATACTTAGTAGCACAACAGATTCTGAGCTTCTGAAGGTCATTCCTGTTTTTGCTCAGTATCTTGCCTGAACTAACTTTGTGAACTGGCTCCCTTATGGTATGTGCTCACTGATGTCTCTGCTTAGATTTTTTATTGTTTTTAATTTGTTTTCTAAATCTAGCACCTTACATCCTCAAAGCTTAGTGGCAGTTAATGATCAAACTAAAGTTGTGCTGCCATTTTTAAGATAGTAAGGCTTTGGTCCTTCCGTGGATGTGTGTGGGTGGGAGACATTCAAAGTCAAGGCCATGTTCAGGCCTGGTCTGCATTTCCTCTCCCTGCCCTGCTGTGTTTGCTCAGCATCTGACGGTGGGGTCCGTGTCAGCTGGGATTGTGCCTCTAGCTCGGGCTGTCACTGATGAACCCGGACACCACCGCAGGCAGGAATGCGCTTTCTCTAACGATGACCACAACCTCAAACTAGCGGAAGTGTTGGCCCCAACTCACACACTGCAGCCCCTGTCACTGCCACTAACATCAGAAACAGAAAAGACGCCAGGCCTTCTGTGCTGGGGTGAGGGGAAGGGTGGGAGCACCCCCAGGAAAGAATGACACAGACTGAAAACGTTTATGTCCAAACTTCAGCAGTTTTTTTCCCAAGTGTGAAGGCTTTTCTTATTTATCATTACCTGTCCTTGTTCGGTTTCAATTACTGAAATGATTGCCAAGATTTTCCAGGCTTATCGCTGCTTTTTGGAAAAGGGAGTTTTCATTCTCTGTACTAGTCCATAGCCAAAAGTCCTTCCCCTGAGCCCACACTTTTTGAAACATGACAAGAGTAAGTTGAGGTTTGCTACATGGTCCTAATCCATGTCCAGTCACCCACGTGAGCTTCATATGGGGAAGTTTCACTTCTTACTGAAGGTGCCCCAAGGCCCTCTGTTATGGACATGCTGGGGTAGAAGGAGTGGGCATTGAAAGATGGGGTTGTCATACCACCATTCTGGGGGATCCGGAATTGATTTAGCATTCTCTTGTGATCCCATGTATAGGAAGTAGTGCCAGCAGGTAACAGCATGGGACAGATCACCGTAACTAGTGCCACCAGAAGTATAATGTTTATCTATCCCATGAGCAGAGCACAGCAACTCAACAGAAGAAAACACCTGAAAATACTAAGAGGAAGATGCTCTGTGACCAGAATTAGGCTGCAGCTGCATGTCTGGGCCATTGGAATAAGCCATGTCTGCTAGCAGGAGAGACAGTGCCTCTTCCTCAGAGCTAAGATGGGCAGCAGCCCTCTCCAGCTCTGCGGAGTCAGAGGTCAGTGGAGACTGCCGGTTAGCTGGAGCATAGGATCTGTCCATCCTTGTGAGTGCACAGAGCATGAACCATTCCTTACATGTTTTACAAACAGCTTAAAACTTACTTTTCCTTACCCATCCTTTAATCATCCCAACCATTCAAGGTGGTAGTCTTTGTTTTCTGCAGTGCTGGGGCTGAACCCAGAGGCACTCTTCCACAGAGCTACATCCCAGCCCTTTCAATTTTTTTTTAATATACCAGGATTGAACCCAGGGGCACTTAACCACTGAGCCACATCCCCAGCCCTATTTTGTATTTTATTTAGAGACAGGGTCTCACTGAGTTGCTTAGGGCCTCACTCACTTGCTGAGGCTGGGTTTGAACTCACAATCCTGCCTCAGCCTCTGAGCCACTGGGATTACAGGCATGCGCCACCTTGCCTGGCTTCATTTATACTTTTGAGACAGATTCTCCCCACGTTGCCCTGGCCGGTCTCAAACTTGTGATCCTAGATGTCCATGGCATCCAGCATTATTTCTATTTTAGAAAAAAAGAAATTGAGGCTTAGACGTGGCTGAGCTTGGAGGAGACTATACCATGGAGAAACCTGAATGCTAGGGAAATTGGTTTTATTTAATCAAAATAATCAAAGATCATAATTAAAGGAATTGCAGGGTCAGATTTGTACTTCAGGGAGACCTAGTAGAGAAGATGGTGGAGGACAACATGCTTGGTACGTGGCTGTACTGAGGGAAGGTAGAGAATGTAAACAGAAGTAGAAAGGTGTACCAGAATCAGGACAGGAAAGCATCAAGCTAGTTCTTCCTAATTTCCATTTCACACGCTGGGCCGTAGTCTCCCAGAATAAAGATGTACCCCAACATCCTTTAAAATTAGGTGTGTCGTGTGGTGGTCCCAGCTACTTGGAGGCTGAGATGGAGGATGGCTTGAGTCCAAGGTTGAAGGCCAGCCTGGGCAACATAGCAAGACCCCCATCTCCAGAACAGATGAAGGAATTAAATGAATAAAGTTGGGTATGTCCATATGACTAAATTTGGCCATTGGGATTTGAGAACTTCCACATGGGATGTCATGGAGGTAAGGATCAGGCACAAGCTTCTTCTCCCCTTCTTTCCCACTGGTTGGAATTTGGACATGATAGCAGAAATTGTAACTGCTGAGTGAATCATGACCTGTTCTCAGGAGTAGCACATTCAATTCATGGCAAAGTAAGGAACCCAGCTGCCTCACACCATGGATGGCGTACCAGCCCTGGGACTGGCATCATCTCTGGGACCGGGTTCTTGAGTCAGGGTAGTGTGTCGGCTCAAAAAAGTTATGAAGGGCTCGGGTTGTGGCTCAGTGGTACAGCGCTTGCCTAGCATGTGTGAGCCCTGGGTTTGATCCTCAGTACCACATAAAAATAAAGATATTGTGTCCACCTACAACTAAAACAAATTATTTTTAAAAAAGTAATGAAGTCTTGGGGCTGGGAATGGAGCTCAGTGGTAGAGCACTTGCTAACATATGTGAGGCCCTGGTTCTGTCCCTGGCACTGAGAAAACAAACAAACAAACAAACAAAAAGCCTGCTATATACCATTTCCCCTCAAAGCATCTGTATGTTGAAATATAACTCCCGTTGTGAGCATATTTGTGCGTGTTTGGTTTTTGCAGTGCTGGGGATTGAACTCAGGTCCTTGCTCATTCTAGGCAAATGCCCTGCCACTAAACTTCAGTTTCAGAGGCTGGCCTTGAATTTGCGATCCTCCTGCTTCAGTTTTCGGAGTTGCTAGGATTACAGGCGTGCCCACGACACCTGATGCCCACTGGGAGTATCTGACAGTGGGGATCAGGTCACGAGGACAGAGTCCCCACAAATGGGATTAGTACCCTTACAAGAGAGGACTCAGATTCCTCACCCCTTCTGCCATGTGAAATACAGTGACAAGGCCATTTATAACCCAGGGAGTGGGTGGTCACCTGACACCAATCTGCTGACACCTTAATCATGGACTTCCCAGTCTCCAGAACTGCGAAAAATAATTTGGTTGTTTATAAGCCACCTATCTTCTGGTTTTGTTATAGCATCCCGATTAACTAAAACAGAGTCCTAACCCCTCTCCACACCTCAGAATGTGACCATATTTGACACCATTGCAGATGTAACTAGATGGAAGTCATGCTAGAGAGGTGGGCCCCTAATCCAATATGATTGTTATCCTTATAAGATGGTCACATGAAGATGAGAATGTGATGAGGGCAGAGACTGGAATTCCGCATTTGTAAGCTGAGGAACACCGAGGACTGCCAGCAAACCACCAGGATTCTCCTGGAGGTTTCAGAGCGAGCATAATCATGGTGCCAAGCTCAGACTTCCAGCCTAAAGAATTTAAGACATTTCTGTAGTTTTCAGTCACCCAATTTGTGGTTCTGTTACGGCAGTTCTAGAAAATAATACAGAGAAAACTACTAAGAATGTTCAAGCCACTATTACTTTGGATTTTTCCATTTCTTACAGCTGATTTTAAGCCTAACAAATAGAGGGTATGAGTCAGATTTTATAAAAAGCATCAACTTTTTCAGCTGCCTCTGGAAATACGAGATTATTGGCATCCTTAGCACAATTTCAGGGGGTCCATGGAAGCAGGAGAGGTTGTGAAAGGAATGAAGTGATAAAACAGAAGCCACCATTCCTAGAAGAGAAAACTCAATCTCAGATGACTTTTCTTTTTTTTGTACTGGGGACTGAATCCAGGGGCACTTTACACTGAGCCACATGCTCAGCCCTTTTTGCTTTGGAAACAGAATCTTGCTGAATTGCTGAGGCTGGCCCTGGTCAGTAGTTCCTGAGATTGCAAGCGTGCAGCGTTGTGCCCAGCCCAGATGAGGTGATTGGAGGAGAAATAATGGCACCTGAATTTACAGTACCTATCATATCTGGTATTGTGCTGAACTCATTCAATCCTCACCAAAACTTAGAGATTAACATTTTTACGAAAAGGATAACACTGAAGCTGGGTCCCACAGCACAGACCCATAATCCCAGTAACTCTGGAGGCTGGGGCAGGAGGATTCCAAGTTTGGAGCCAGCCTCAACAACTTAACTGAAAACCGAGGCCCAGACAGGTTAAGTGGCTTGCTCAAGATTCTTCAGGTGGCAAAAAGGAAAAAACTGAACCTCCCTGACTCTTAAGCCACTCTATCTACCAGGCCAGGCCCATAGGCAAGGCAGGAAAAGGAGGGAGTTGCTGGAAGATGCCAGCCTGCGCAGGCCCACAGAAATGGAGCCAGCAGAAGGGAGGCTAGAGATACAAGGAAACTACCAGAAAACTACCGGCAGTTTTAATATGCAGCTCGTTCAACATGCAACTGCTTGATGATGCTGTAGGTGGTCAGGGGGAAGGAGAGCGGGGCCACTCCTCTGTGTCAGCATTACGTGGTTCATACAATGGCATTGTCACCAAGCCATTTGTGGTGTCACATGAAAAAGCAAAACACAGCACAGCACATGTGCCCGAGCATGCCCCGGACTCTCTGAAAAGAGGTGAGGGCTGCACTTGGTGAGTGGGGATTTTTAACTTTTGTCTTAATTTTGAATCACAGGACTGTCTGTGTTAAAAAATTAACATTGAATGTATGAAATGAAGTTTTATTTTCATCTTAGAAATGACAGGAAATGAGGATCAAATTCAAAGAGAACCTCAGTAATTCTGCGACCCGAAGTCGTGTGGCTTGCTGGGATACAGTGCTTGCCCAGCATGTGAGGCCCTGGGTTTGATCCCCAGTATCACAAAAAGAAGAAAAAATTTTTTAAACCTGGAGTCATATGGTAAATATAAAAGCACGTTTTCCATTAGCCGTGGTTTTGAGGGCAGCTTTCCACAGCAGGTTGCCATGTCTCATGGTGGACTCTCATTCACCCGTCTCTTCTTGCCTAGTAACCAAACCCAACTTTACATGGTACGGCATGTGCACCCATCTGATTTTCTTGGTTGCCTCTGCACCAGTGTGTGAACAAGCAGGACAAGATGTGAATGCAAACAGCACACACACTTCTGGGAAGCCCTGAACAGCATTTTCCTTTACTTTTCTCCACTTCCTGCCTGCAACTCACAGTCCAGATGCAATGGTCAGCTAAAGCCATCTTGGGACAGGGTGTTGAGGAGCATGTCCTTGGGGGCTTTAAGGGATGGCAGGAGCCTCTGTCCCTATTGAGTCTGATGCCTATACCAGAAATAGTTCTAGACCACCTCTGGCCTCCTTTCTTACAATATAAACCTGGGTGTTTTGGCCACTGTGGTGTATTGCCTCATTAAGCACGGTGCTGGGTGATTTGATTAGAAATAAATGTGATAAAAGGCTTTTCTACATCTAATGAGATGACTGAATGGTTTTGAGCTATTAATGTGGTTAATGGCATTCACAGAAAATGCTTTGTTTGGTGTATTCTTTCGTTATACTGCTGGCTTTAAGGACAGTATTTTAGCTAAAACTTCCTGCTCTTCTACCTATGTAATAAAAAACAAGCGAATGCCAGGCAGTGGCACACACCTATAATCCTAGCGGCTTAGGAGGCCGAGGCAGGAGGGTCGCAAGTTCAAAGCCAGCCTCAGCAACTTAGCAAGACCCTGTCTTTAAAAAAATAGAAAGGATTGGGGATGTGGTTCAGCAGTTAAGGGCCCCTGGGTTCAATCCCCCATACAGGGAAAAACAAAAGCAAAAAAAAAAAAAAGACAAAACTCACAAGCAAATGATCTACTCCCTGTTTCAGATTTTGGGGTCAAGGTTTTAAATTTCAGGATGTTTGTTTACAAACTTGCTAAAAGAATTCTCTATTTTTATCGCACTAAAAGTATAAGTATTTCTAGATAACAATACTAGAATCTAATAAGATCACAAGATCACATTATGTAAATTTCAAATAGTTGGGTGAGTCTGTTCTGTTCACGTGCTGAAAGCGAGGTGGACAGACTAGTGTCAACAGCTAGGACTCCTAAGCCACTTCTCAGTGTCTTGTAGGGTGGTGGTCACAGCACACGTATTAACTCAAGTCTCTGAACAATCCTATGGGGTGGTTTATTTTGGCAAAGGGCGGGATGCTGGGGATTGAAGAGATACTTTGTTTTTGAAGTTGTTGTTGGACCTTTATTTTATCTATACATATGCGGCGCTGAGAATCGAACCCAGTGCTTCGCACTTGCTAGGCAAGTGCTCTCCCACTGAGCTACAACCCCAGCCCTGAAGAGATACTTCTATTACCCATTTTACAGTGGAGGAATATGAAGAATTATTTGCCTTAGTCAAGGTAACTGAAGAGCAGAAGTTTGTTCAGCCTATGAAGCACAGTACAGAGTCCCCCATTTACAGTGGTATGACTTAGAATTTATTTTACTTTACCATTTGTCTTGTTGTTTTGTAATTTACAATGACTTTGGCTTAAAACAGGAAGGATTGCTTTACATTTCTTGATTTCAAAAAAATCATCTGTCCTAGGGCACATGGCTAGTTAGAGGCATTAGTTAAACCACAGAATTACCCGAAGGCTTACCATCATTTCACGCTGCTGGGGCTTCTGACCTCATCTCTCTCTGGCCCTGTACCCTGAGGTGTTATTTCAACGTCTACGATTCTAAGTGGGATGAAGTACATATTCTTCTCAAGACTAAAAGTCAAAGGAATGTCCATGCTTTCTAAACGCACACTTTTTCAGAATGAACATGGTATAACAGGCAACATGTTGGACGAGAGAATGATGCCTGAATTTTCATTCCAGCCGATATTCAGTATATGATGCCAACTCTAGACCTTGAGTGCCTGAGTTATGTAACCCAAGGTCTGGCTCCTCCAAGGACAACTCCTACTTTGTTTGTCCTACCTGGTCATACCTTGCTCTAAGTGAAAATCATCAGACTGCATTTTTTTTTTTTTTTTTTTTTTTTGTGGGGGGTTGGATCCAGAGCCTTGTTCTTTCGAGGCAGACACTCTACCAACTGAGCCATATGCCCAGCCCTAGACTGCCTTTTTTTTTTTAAAAGAAAAATAAACCCATAGCAATTCTTTAAACTAAAGAGAATTCTAGAATTCTCTTTAGTTTAAAACAAAAAATCACCCGGATGATGCAATTTTATCTTTCTGGGGCTGGGTAACTTCTACACTGAATATATTTAAGGAACCTGGAACTAACATTGTAGTAGTCAAGCACAATTTGTATTTTAGATATCTTTGCTTTCTACCTTTAGTGTTTGCCATCTCAACTTAGGCTATTTCATCTTAAATGGGTAATAATCATGTCCTTTTGATTATCATTTATCCTGTTGGTTTTTTTTTTTTTGGGGGGGGGGGTGTCTGGGATTGAACCTACTGTCACATCCCCAGCCCTTTTTAAGGATTTTATTTAGAGACAGTGTCTCACTGAGTCGCTTAGCATCTTGGTAAGTTGCTCAGGCTGGCTCAGAACTCACAATCCTCCTGCCTTGGCCTCCCAAGCCGCTAGGATTATAGGCCTGTGCCACCCTCCTGTTTTCAATTACTATCTGTACCTGTTGGGAGCTGTTTGCTATAAGACTATTCTATGGGTGCGGCTAAGATGGTGCCTGGCGTTTTGCACTGTCACTGTCCGTGCTGGGTAAACATATGACGTGCTGTTTGCAGGAAGTATCTTTGATTGGGCAGCTTGCGCGTGCTTAATGCATGATCAGTCTATTCTTCCTTTGTATGTTATACGGTTAGCACGCATTGTTCACGTGTACTAGGTTGTGATTGGTTGCTGTATGCTTATATGCTTGGTCATTTCCGGTTAACAGGAATTGTAACGAGATTGTTGGAAGAAGTAAAAACCACGCTTACTACCCTTTACCTCTCCGAGTCGTTCTTGCCGGTCGAGAGCGACAGTACCTCCCATTCATGTTGAAAGATGGCAAAGGTAAGGTAATGTGTGTTTGTGTGTGATGTGGAACCCAGGGGCTCACACATGCCGGGCAAGCGTTCTACCCCGGAGCCCCAGCCCGAGTAGCATTTTAGGCGAGTCCTAAGTTCAGTGAGGAGATACAGGAAGAGGAATTAACTGCATATGTAGTCAAAAGGACATGAAAAACATGGCATTATCAAAGAGCTTGAAGAACTTTATTGTGGCTGGGCTCTGTGGGCTCCACTCTTAGCAGGTGGTGACAGAACAGGGAGCAAACTTGCACGAGGGCACTGAACGCCAACAGAAGCAATCTGGATTTGATCCTACCCACCTTCAGGATTAGGAAGCCATTCTGAATTTTTCAGCCTAAGATCAAGTGCTCAGATTTGCTAGAGAATTCTGGTGGTGGCAAGTATGAATCGTAACTGGGAGGCAAGCTACTGCAGTAAAACACAAAAAAAGTCAAATCAAGGCAATGGTAATGTGAAGACGGAAGAACAGACGACATGGGACACAACTGAGTGGCTACACATGAAACAGAAATGGAGGACCCACGGAGTCTCAGACAGGTGCTTCCAGGTAAAGAGCACACAGGGAAACAGGGCTAGAAGGATGGGCTCTGTTCTAAGCAAGAGTGGGGCCTCCAGTGGAACCTCAACTGACGGGCAAAGACTTGCCGACAGCGGGGAGGGTGGAAGCTTGAGATGAGGGTCAGGATCCGTCTAGTGGTCTGGAGGGCCTGGTTACCAGGCTCAGTGTGTAGACTTCGAAAAGTCCTCAGGACCAGGCTCTGGGAAGCTACCACATTGAAGGGACAGAGGTAGGTCAAGAAATAAAGAGAAGCAGGATTCCAGAACAGATGAAGGCAGGAGACAGCACTGGTCATCAGTGCCAGTTCTCCAGCTGACACATTTGTAAACCTCTCTCTCTCCAGAGGACCAGAAGATCCAAGAAGCAGGGACTTCCATCACCACTGCATCTACAGTGCCCACAACAGTGCTGGCCAAGATAGCTGCTGGTGGGTGAGGGAGTGAGGATGGAGGCTGGGCTCCACATAGTCACTGAATTTGAGAAGGACTAAGGACACTCTCAGAACAGCACTTTCTTCCTCTCCTCCTATCCATACTCTATCCAATTCTACCTACAGAGTGCCATTTTCTCCTGGAAAACAGAAGGATCTTCAGGGATGTACAGGAGTTCACCTCTAAACCGGAGGATAAAAAGCCTGTCTTTTCATGTGTCAGTCTCATTCGCCCACTTGGACTAAGTTCTTCACAGGCAGACCCTGTCATTACGATGGGCACCCCTTACAGACTTGCTGTAATAGTCTTTCTGTAGAACTCTGGACACGAAAATAATTTTGGACTAAGATTAATCTTATGTGAATTATGCTAAATGAAATCACTCCCATCATTTATCTGCTTTATGAGTTTGCATATTTGCTTAAAAATTAGCATACCTTGAGGATCTTTATAGCTTCCATTCCCATCAATGTTGGCAAATTGCCAACTATATGTAGATATCAAAAGAGTACCAGATCTCACGATTAAGAGCTCCAAACACAGCCCTGCAGGCTCCGAGGTAGAATCCCCCCAGATGGCCAGCTGCTTCGCCCTCACTTCTCAGTCCATCTCAGCCTGGGTCAGGTACCGTCTCCCACATTCTGGTCAAGCAGGACTTGTTAAACATGCACATCAAAGGGCACAGCAAACAGCAGGTGCTCACTAAGGATTAACTGACTATAAGCCTGAATTGCCCCTTTGGCTTATAACAGATACCCAGTGCTGCTCAACTCTTCAGGCCCCCCTCTTCACGGAGTCTCTGGCTCTCCACCCTTCATGTTTTCCTTATTTCTCAACAGGAGGCAGTTCCTGTC
>JAJEJO010001457.1:6058-16879 GCA_020662805.1 Glaucomys volans
GGTGCACTATCTTTTTAATATGCTTTTGTATGAGGTTCGCTAAAATTTTGTTAAGAATTTTTGCATCTATGTTCATTAGAGATATGGGTCTGAAATTTTCTTTCCTTGATGTGTCCTTCTCTGGTTTTGGTATCAGGGTGATATTAGCTTCATAGAATGAGTTTGGAAGGGTTCCCTCCTCCTCTATTTCATGAAATGCTTTGAGGAGATTTGGAATGAGCTCTTCTTTGAAGGTCTTGTAGAACTCAGCTGTGAATCCATCTGGTCCTGGACTTTTCTTTGTTGGTAGGCTTTTGATGACTTCTTCTATTTCATTGCTTGAAATTGATCTATTTATGTTGTGTATGTCCTCCAGATTCAGTTTGGGTGGCTCATATGCCTCTAGGAACCTGTTGATGTCTTCCAGGTTTTCTATTTTGTTGGAGTATAAATTTTCAAAGTAGCTTCTTATTATGTTTTGTATTTCAATTGTGTCTGTTGTAATATTTCCATTTCCATCACAAATTTTAGTAATTTGGAGTTTCTGTGCTTTACATTTAAACTGGTTTCTTTTAAGTGGTGTATGGTTGGGTCTTGTTTTAAAAAGACAATTTGACAGCATCTGACTTTTAATTGGGGTGTTTATACTATTTATGTTTAATTTAATTATTGATGTGATTGGGCTTAAATGTACTGTTTTTCTACTTTATTCTAGTTGTCCCATTTATTTTTTGATCCCTTTCTTCTTTTTCTGCCCTCTTGTATTACATGAGTTTTTGTTTTTCTTTTCTTTATGATTTCATTTTACTATATCCTTTGTTGGCAAATTAGCTGTAACTCTGTGCTGTTTTATTTTAACAGGTGTTTGGGAGTTTATTATATTCTTCTAAAGCTTATTCTGGTCTTTCTTCAAATGGTTTTATAACACTCAACATCAAGTTATTCGAACAAGAGTATACTTCCATTTCTCCCCTCTTGGCTTTTGCACTATATCCATACATTGAACTTGCAAATGTTATAAATACCACAATATGCTAAAAGTCAATTATCTTTAAAGAGACTTAACAATAAAAGTGTTTTATAAGTACCCCTGGTGTTATCACTTCCTCTATTCAGCCTTTCTTGCTCATTGCCTTTTTCAAAGCAATCTTAGGGGAGCATAATTTAAAAACTATGTTTAGAACTTTCTCTTCTTCCTGTGGCCATGGCTGATTTATGTTGTCTTGTCAATGGAACTGGGAACTGGGAACTGTTGGCTTTGAAAGGCACAGTGAGGACTGGTAATACCTCAGAGCTGTGGAAGCAATCTTTCCTCCTCAAAGTCACTGTCCTCTCTGTTGGTTGAATCTTTTCCTCTGTTTGCTGAAATATAGGATGTTTGTGAAATAGAAAGCACCTGGAATAACTTTCATTTTTTCCTTCCATGCTTGGGTATTAAAACCTCGGAGAAGAGGTGACAAGATAATTTGGACACTCAACACCTCCTTAGCTCTTGGCATAGCTGATAGTATACTGGAAGTGCCAAGACCTTGGCAACTCCCGGCTTTGGTTGTTTGAACTGCAGGTGTTGTGGACAGACAGCCCAACAGATGACCATTATGAACCTGGCACCCAGAGACGAGATTTTGGAGAGGAGAAAAGATGTAGTCATTTCCTACCCTCAGCATTGGCCTTGATACAAACCGTGAAGCTGGTACAGAAAGCTGATCTAAATGGGCCAGGTGCCTGGTACCATCCTTTTCACATTCGCCAGCTGTTTTCTCTTGGCTGGCATCACCAGAAAAGCTTATTCTGATCTTCTCAGACACATGGAGGTGTGTAGGCATGGGGAGGCTCTGGCACCAGTTAACTTACCTAGACTGGCATAGGAACATGGGGGTAGGTCAGGGTGCCCTTTTCCTGTTATCTCTATATGACAAAATCTGAATGTTTGCCACAGGGGCCACCAGGCTTCTGGCTGACAATTCTAATCCCTTAGTTTCCACAGAGGATAAATATAGGCATATAGACACTGACTAATGAGGAGAATAGTTTGCTCTGGAGTTGGGGAAGAAGTTACACTCAACCCAATTAACATTGACTGGTTGACACAGGGCATGGTGCCACAGGTAAGAGTAATTCAAAGAGGTATGATCTATGTCCTGGTCCTCCAGGTATTAAAATCTGGTGGAGACAGGACATAAACAGTAAACAAAAATAAAGAGATTAATAATAATAATAAAAGAAATAACTTAATGAGGCAACCTATTTGTTGCCAAATGAAGATCTAAGATGGTCAATTAGTGGAAATCAGCAAATATAGATTAGTGACAACTTGATGGGTCACAGAAAGCAGAGGTGGGCTGACTTTTAAATTGAGTAATGTCCTCAGAAGTGTCAGTTAATACAGAAATAGTGAACCAATTTGAAGGAGATAAAAACATGGAGTTAGGACCAGAAACCAAGTATTTGGGGCAGAGGGATGTCAAGAAGAAAGCTGTACTGGTTTTAGTAATTGAGCTACTGTGGAGGTACCACAGTGGTGAAAAAATATGGCTCCTGAAGCTCTGTCATTTACTAATGGGTGCCACCTTGAGCAAGTTATCTCAGTCTTTAGATCTCAGTTTCTTCATCTGCAAAATAGAAAGAATTGTACTACTATATTTCTTCAAAGGGCTCTTACAGGATTAAATGAATCAACACATAGTAATTAACCACATAGTACTATCTGATATAGAGTGTTTTATATTACCTAAGAGTGATGGCAGTATCAGTAGTAGTGAAATTTGTAGGCTCTCTACCTTAAAATAAAACCTATAACCTGCAACATGTTAGCAAAATCCTCTTTTCATACCTGAGGCTGAAAGATTATACAACTACTATTTGGCAAGGCCAGTGGGCATGGTGGTGTCCTGGCTTCCTGGTGTCCTGGCTTCCTGTTACATGCCTTCTTACCACCTCACATCACAACCTCTACACAGAAAGCCAGGAATGGTGGATGAGACCAATTAGGGGCTGAATTGGACAGATTTAAACTCATTTTTTACCTTAATTTGTCATTATCCTTTTGATCATGGATAAACTGTGATATTTCGTTCAGGGTTCCTTATGCAGTTTGCTGCCAGCATCTGATAACCAGCTGGAGGGGCAGCCCTGAAAGCCTGGCATTTGACAGTGAAACTGCCTCAAACATCCCACGAGGTTCTGGCAGTCAGCCCGCACCTCCGCCTGGGCCAAACACTCCCTGGCCAGGCTTCAGGTCAGCAGAAAGTGATTCATTTTTGTTGTGCATTTGAAGAAAGCAGGAAAATCACAGAGCTTTAATAAGCATACTTAATTATGACTTTTCCTCAGGAGAAGAGAATATGTCCTCTTGATGTCTGTCATAGGAAGAGGGAGGATGAGAATCCTAATGACTCAAGTGCAGCAGGGGTCCATTTTGACCACTGCAGACTTAGCTGTGGGAAGTTCTAGGATGTCAGGAGGAGGTAATTCCCATGGGGAGGTTGACTGAGAAAGAGGGACTGTGTCTTTGCAGGAAGCTGGGGAGGAGCGTGATTCGAATATGTTCATCTTGGAGCTAGGATGTATGACTTGTGCTTGAGATCTTCCAAGTGACCAGAAACATTATGGAGACTTCTTTCTTGTTAGTTGATGCCACAGTGTCCTTAGCTTGGTTCAGTAGGATTGGATGGAGACTATAGATTCAATACAATTCAAAACCACAAATGTGTATTGGGCATTTATAACCCACAAAGCAATGTGTTTGGATGCACTGCATCAAGATGAAGCTGACCTCTGTCTCTGTAAGCCACAATCCACAGAGAGATGTGAAGTAAAATGTAGTGCACACCCTGGGGCGCCAGCTAGGCCCACAGTGATTCTCGATTCTCTAGATACAGCCCCTGAGGTACTGGGGAGAGAGATCGTGGGTGAATCTGTACTATGTGGTAACTTTCCAACTCTTACAATAGCAAGTTGGCCTAAGGGTATGCAGTGTACCCAGGCTGGGCTGACCTACTCACTCTCTCCCTCTTTCTCTCTTTGTCTCAAAGCTAAGAACAAAAGTGAGACTGGATGTCATTAGAGACATGTTGTGCATAAGACAGAAGGACCGAAACCCCTCAAAGGTTCTTTGTCTCCCAAAGTTGACACTTCCTTCAGTACTGGAAAACATGCAGCAACCTCTCCTAATAATTGCTTATTTTTTAAGTTAATTTGAGCTCACTTTCTGTCATTATATCCAAAGAGGCCTGATTCGTGTAAGTAATGTGATTTAAGAGGGTGATTAGATGAAAATCTGAGAAAATATCCAGAGAGGAAGTCAAAGAGAGAAAGAATAGACAATATTCCTAAATGCTTCTCCTCTTTTTTTGAGATGAGCTTCTTGATGTGTTGCTGGGGCTGGTCCTGAACTCCTGGGCTCAAGTGATCCTTCTGCCTCAGTTCCCTGAGTCATGGGAACTATGGGTGCTCCCCAGCATGCCTGATTTTAAATGCCTCTTTAAAAATATAAAGAGAGGTGGCATATCTAGTTATATTCATATAACAGAATTCTGAAATGCCAGAAATACCTTATATTGGTGTCTCTTGGTTTGTACTAATAACATGGTACAGAAAAAGGAATTTCAATTTAGGAATCAGAACTAATTTTCTGGTTGTAGTTCTATTACTGAAAACCTGGGTTATCTTGGACACGTTGCATCCCCTCTCTAGGACTTAGTTTCGATATATGTAAAATACCAAGGATGGACTTAATCTCCATTGACTTAATCACAAGTCCTCCTTTACCTCTATGACATTGGCTATTAGAAATAATAGATTGTGATATCTGTCTACATAAGAACTAGTAAAAATAGGTCGAGTGCCATTTAGGATGTAGAAAAGATAAAGGGAGGATAAAAATGGATTTATACAAGAGGATGTGGCAATTAACCAATGCATTTGCCATTGATATACTCCAAGTCTATGAAAATGTGTTTTGATATTGTACTTGATATGTTCTTCGAAAGGAGTTCAGTTTAGCTCAACAACTATTTATGTAGCATGTATTGTGTACTAAGTACTGTTATGCACAAGAGCTTGAGAGATTGACTGAGACAGAGTTCTTGTCATCAGAGATTTTTTACTGTTAACTCACTTAAGATGTTATTCCATTCATCTCCTTCTGTTGTATAAGCCTGATAGTTTTTGACTGAAGAGAGCATTACAGGAAATAATTATTGATGGAAATATTGTTTTTTTTGGGTGTGTGTGTGCGTGCGCACATGCATGCACACACATACACATGTGAGCAGGTGTCTCACATGTTTGAGACAGAATCTTGCTCTTCAACTCCTGGGCTCAGATGATGCTCTTGCGTCAGCCTCTCAAGTTGCTGAGAGTATAGGCACATGCCCTCCATTTCTGGCAATAGAAATAATAATAGCTGAATATTTTGAGTGCTTACTGGAAGCCACTGTAGTGAGTGCTTGGCTTTCTTGTCTCACCTAATACCCTCACTAGGTTAAGGTTGGAACTCTTACTGTCCACAATTTATTGATGAGGAAATAAAAGCTGAGTGCATGCTTTCCCCAACCTTACTCTTCACCTTAGACATACCTGCCTTTAACAGATGTGGTCCTGATAGACCACAGTAAATTATTTCAGTACAATATCCATGTCATAGTTAAGGTTTATCAAGTACTCTCTGTGGGTGACCAGCTGGGTGGAGAGTTTATAAGATAAGGTAATATTTTGGAACCTGAATAGGAAGAGAAATTTTGGATTTGATTCTTTAGAACTTTCTAGCCTTTGAGGCTATCCAAAAATGGAAAACATTGACTTCAGCGCCATGAGTTCCTTGCCATTTAGATGTGTTTCCCTAAGTTGGCTGATACATAGAGGAAAAGTTTTAAAAGAGGGTGAACCCTTGCACTGGGGAAGATGAGTTAATACAGGAAACCCATGAGATCGCTTGTGTTTTTATATTCATATGAAACTGCTGAGGTTGGCTGTTTAAGACGTGGCCTAGAGGGAAAAAATAACTCTTAGACCTATCAGAAAACCTGTCAAGGAACACGGAGTATTACCAGGGCTAGTCATGCAATCACATGACTTTTATCTTGCACAGACCGTAAATCAATAAAATTAATGCAATGAATTTGAGCCCTGCTTCTTATTGAGAAAAAAAGGGCTGCAATTTATCACATGTGTGAACAGTACAAGGGATAGGCCTCCTGCAGCTCAAGTCAACGATTGATTTCTACTACTTTGCAATGCAAACCCCCGTTCTGTTGTTCCTTTTGCAACATGATTTTCCCTGTGCATGAGATGAAACCCAGTGCTTCATTTTATTTTTATAGCCAAGGAAAAAATCACGACTTCAAACAGAAATAGCTCTTTTGACCACTGAATTTCCACCAGGGATTTGGATGTTCCACCAGGAACAATCAATGTTGTTCCTGAGTTTATTGTCAGCCTCTGGATTTGTCTTAGCATAGCAGGTAAGGATGCATCAAGTCCTTTTCTCATCTTAAGAGGCTATGAAAAGACTTCTCTCACTATTTCTTGGATTGTGTAATTTGAAATGGACTCTAGCTTTGAATGCAGGAATGAGCAGGTGATTACATGAGACTTATCTGAATGATCATGCAAGACTAAATCATGTCTAAAGAATTAATAGCATTTCTGTTATATGAAGTATATTTACTCTTAGCCAGTCACAGTGATTACCTTGTCCAACTACCTTCTGCACAGATGGGAAAACTAAGGAATGAATGGAAAAAATGTCTTATTTCTCCAAGGTCATTTGGACACAACAGTAGAGCTAGACTGGAGTGAGAATGGTGGAGTCACATTCACCCCTGGGCTCTTTGCAATTCTCTCAGGCTCATTTATCAAGTTCCACTCCACTGTCCAAGTCTGAGCTGGGGGGCCAGGCAGGGACTTGCCTGCATGAGTGTGGAGATGGCATGGGAAGTGGCAAGTGCCTCAGCCCCTGGGCTCAGAGCCACACTGAGTATGTGGTTAATTAGGGATGACTGCTCCTGGCCTGTGAAGACTCTCTGCTGCTTCTTTAGCCAATAGCATTGGAAAAGGTGGGGCCTGTAGCAACAAATCACTGGTTAAGGTCACTGGGGACACAAGTGAGGTATGAATTAGGTCTCCACACATGGATTTTCATGAGGGACCTTTTTTTCCCCCTTCTGGAGAATTAGGGCAAACTTTGCACATGTGCCTAATTGAATAAGAGATGAGAAAAAAGGATGGGACTCTGGAAGGAGCTGAAGGAATTGTTTTCCTGAAGTTCTCCAGGAGGCAATGGACAAAAGTGCCCCCTCTTTGAATGCAAGTGATGTGCTGCAGTTTCCTCCTTAACTATCAGGCAATTTGACAAGGACTCTTTGGGAGCTCTGAGACAAAGGGTTTAGAGCCGTGGTTAAGATCAGGCAGTTGAAGAAGAGAGAGAAATCACATGACCCTCGAGGTGCATGGCAGGCAAGAGATGATGTTGACAGGAATACCTGAGGTTCCCTGGGATATCACTGGGGGTGGAGACAAGGAGAGTGGGTTCCTGCATTAGCTGAAGGTATGAAAGAGCCTGAGAAATAGGGTCATTAACGTTAAAATATGGTGAAACACTTGGCATAGCACACAACAAGAATCACTGCCTCTCCTTTCTGCCTCTCTTGGCTTCCTAAGTCTGATCCTTAGGATCTTCTTTTCAAAACTGCTTTTGATGTCCATTGATTTTTAAATATGTAATTAAATGACTATGCAGAGGAAAAGTACATATGATTTGCTGTCAACTCTCAGTCTTCTGGTTTATGATCTGTTTGCTTTTAAATGTTTTAAAATTGCATCTCATTGCTATCTACCAATTGCAAATCTCTATAATAGATACTGCAAACCATGAATAAGATAAGATGCCTGGGCTGCAGGAGCTAACAGCACTAGAAATGGGAGAAAAGATCCACTCACAGCAGCTGCCCTAGAAGGCTGTTCCTGGTAAGTAGCTAGAGTGATACAAAAGAAACATTTTAAGAGTTGAGGCACAAGGAAGCATCTCTTGTAGGCATTAGCAAGGCTGATTTGATGAAGAGCTGATACTTTCCTTAGACTTAAAACCATCCAAGCAGTAGAATTACTTTCATTGCAAAAAAATATTTTAATTACATTAGGTGCACACAAATCTCTAATAGTAGGATATTTATTTCTATGATATTTGCTCAATAAGCGCTAAAAAATATATTATCTTCTGACTTGAACATTTCTTGGTAGACTGGTGGCTACAAGGTCCCAAGTAATAGACACCAAATTCAATTTGACCAGAGACCACTTCTCTGCCATTCCATGAACAGATTTTGAGGTTTGAGGAACCCCAATGAATAGCTTTCTTCTTATTCACTTTGGTTCTGAACCAAGGGGAGAATAAAGCTAAAGAGCAAGGCAAATTGGAGGCCAACATGATTTTTATCAGTGAGGCAGATATCAGAGAATGTAGTTGGTACTTAGGGGCTAGCGAACTTACTCATTCTGTATCCCAGAAGTGGAAATATTGAACCACACTGTCCCTACTCTGAGGAAAATGCTTGGATATTTGAGAAAGTTTATGACTTAGGGCATGGAGAAATAAAACAGAATGAATGCTTCCTGCTGAAAGATCAGAACTCAAAGTTGGAAAGGGAAGATGGAGGCCTGAGATTATACAGGTTCAATTTGTAGTTCCAGCTAGCTAGGTAAATTGCCTTTCTTCCACAATAAGGAGTAAGAGTGGACAAAGGACAGGGCAGCTATGGTAGCCAAAGTCCCTCCTCATGGGAAAGTTGGGGTGCATTCCCCAGCCCCCAAATGGTATCCCTGAGAAACAAGTTGGAGTCACTGTAGCAGAGATAATATTTTTTTTTATTCCCACTGAAAAGAACCAGTTGAAGACTATATGAAATGCAATGGGAAAAATCAAACAAATAAACCCAATACCCCCAAAACAAAACCACAGATATGCACTCTTTTGTTCTCTGCTCCCTAAAGGATCCTTCTTCATCTTCACATACATAAATCTTGGCCACAGAAGTCCTGCCTTGGGATTCACTTCATCATTAAATCACCATTTAATGAGTAGCATTAGGCAGAGATGTCATCTCTCAAGAAGTGATGGTGAGAGATATGAGTCTTTGAAGTCAGTAGCTTTTTTAGGACAGTGACTAATCCACCATTTCACTCTACATTGTTATAACCTCTTTCTATGTGGTGTGTGTGTGTGTGTGTGTGTGTGTGTGTTCCTAGTGAGTTCCTACCTATCCAAGAACTCTCCGGCTTAAATTCCCTGGATCTATCCAGTTTTAGTCCCACAACTTGAGAAAAATATGTATCTATATAATAGAGACTACCTGCACACATATTATGCTAAAATCCACTCATTACAGCTAGTTATATACCTAATAAATGAATCAAAGCATTTGCATATGCAATGAAACATGCCCACTGCTGCTGGAGCCAGGTGGCCCTGGACATCAGGGAACAGGTTCCATCTCAACCAGCCCTGAGATTGTGATCAAGTGTTTCAGCCTCTCTTGTCCTCACTTTCATTTTCTGTCAAATAAAGGAGTAGAATTTCATTTTCTTTTAGGTCAATCCATAGGATGTACAGGTTTGGATATTATTTAAAACATTAAAATGATGCATTACAAATTCTTTCCTGGAAAAAGTCAAGCAATACTTGAGTAGAATCAAGAGCTCAAGTTCTAATCTCCCTTTCCATTGCATCTTCTTCCCACATGGAATAGTATGCAGTCACATTTTGTTGACGTGCTACCTCTCTACACATCTTTGCACAGTACCACTTTTTCCAATAAGGGAGATCATACTAATGTGTAGTTCTCTCATTTGATTTTTTCACTTTGTTATACAGTTTTGGGATCTTCTCATTTCATCCCTCAAGACCTCTTCATCAACTTCTGCCTGAGTTGTTGTGGATGTAAATGCAGTCTACCAGGCACTCTCTTTGTGAACACTTAGGTTGATCTTAATACCTGTTATCACAAGCTTTGTAATAATAATCAAGCTAATTCATGCCTCTTTGTACATGACGTCATTGTTTCCTGGAAGATAGGCACCCAATGAGGAGTTTTTGTTCCAAGGGTACACACATATTTAAATGGAGATAGACAGTTAGATGGGTGGAATTCCAGAATTGGTGACTGGGACTCACAACCTGCTTTATGCCTCATCCACATGCAAACTGCTCCTGTGCATTTCCACTCAGATGTTCTATTGAGGTTTTGAAATCATGTCTAAGAAAAAATTTTCTCCCTAAATATACTTCTTACTCAGTTGTCCCCACTTCTTAAAATGGTGTCACTTTTTCCTCAGTTTTTAAGTCCCAAACCACAAGTCATCTGTATTTTTATCTTTTTCTTACCCTTCAACACTCATCCTTCTACAAGAGTTGGCTCTACCTTCAGAATTCATTCATTTTCTTCAGTCTCCATCATTGCTTCCTCTGTTCAAGCCATCATCCTCTCTCATCTGGTCTACAGCAAAGACTTTCTAACAAATCTTCTAGCTTTGATCCATCCCCTCCATAAAAGTGCTTTTTTATGCTGTAAGCAAAGTAAGGTTTTAAAAATATAAATTTGATCATATTATTCCTATGCTTTAAATTCTCCAGTGATTTCCTATTTTAGTAAAAATAAAACGGAAATTCCTTTCACGGATATGCAGATCCCACATGACCATCCCAGTTCTTCAAACTTTGCAGCCTTGCTTGGGTCCACTTGTTTATTATATTATGGCCATTTCTCTTCTGATTCAATTGCCTGAGTTTTCCATTCCATTCCTACTTCAGAATCTGCATATTTCTTATTCTCTTGCCTGGGAAGC
>JAJEJO010001457.1:16979-38920 GCA_020662805.1 Glaucomys volans
TCTCTCTCTCTCTCTCTCTCTCTCTCTCTCTCTCTCTCTCCCCCAGTATTCTCTATCACATAGGTCTATTAATTTCCTTCATAGCTCTTATCAAAACTCAAAATTATCTTGTTTAGTTATTTGCTTACTTGTTTATTATTGTTCTCCTTCACAGGTAAGTTCTATCAAACGGGGAGCCTATCTATCTTTTTCTGGCATATGGTAGAGGCTCAATAGATACATGCTGACTGAGTGAAGGGAGTCTTTCCCACAGAGTAGCATCTGCTTTGGGGAAGGTCCAGAGCAGTGGGAGAGATGAGTTCAAGGGAGGATGAAAGGTGATCAGTAAGGAGAGTTCAGTGGCAGATAATGAGAAAGAAAGGCAGGAAGGGAAGTCCTTGTCAGGTTGCAGAAGTTCTGCAATGAGTATCTTTTGGGTCTTCTGGCTCTCTTGCTTAGCTCTCCACCACCACATCATACTGCATTAAGACCAGCAAGAAGCTCATGCATGAGGGACTGCTCCATGCCTCCTTGGACCTGAAATTTGGTCCTGAATTCCTCCCTTTCTCCCTTCCTTTCTCCCTTCTTTCTTTTCTCCCCTGCCTCCCTTCTTTAGCTCTTTCTTTCCTTCCAGGGCCTTGAACATACTAGGCAAGTGTTCTACTGCTGAGCTACATCCCTCACCCTAGAGTTCATGTTTTGAAAGCCACCCTTGGTACCTCTACTGTATATTTCACTTTGAAGAAGGCTCAGCATCTCTAAATTGACAACTTATTTTTCTAAATTTGTCATGATTTGACTTATTTGATTATTTTGAGCTGGAAGAACTTAACAGAGTAGCATTTCCATAATTTATGGTCCATTATTCATTTTCTTTAAATCAGCAAGAGTACAGGTTTCCCTAACAATTAAAAAAAACAATTCATGGTGTCTGTAGAACCATTAAGGTATGTGATAATCTCATTGTCATAGCACAATTAGTTATTTCTTTTTGCTTAAGGCATATTCACATTCTCTTCTGTTGAAGGTATTTTTAGATGTTCTGAAGTATGTAATTTCCTCTATAAAACAAAAAGCTCTATTTTTTGTTACTTGAACAAAACTCATTTATGCTGTTCAATAATTTTAGGTACATGTTTCTTTCTTATATTGAAAAATAAATGACATGTAAAGATCAAGGAATGCTTTATTTACAATACTAGTGTCTCTCTGACACTAGTGCTGAGCCTGAGTTTCAGCAACTGTCCATCGTTGTGATTATCTGAAACGTGGTGGGAAGAGTGGAGGTTCCCCTTCAGAGTGAGGCCTGGGCCTGGATGCCAAGCCTCAGGGGGCCTTCTAATAACCCACTGCCCACTATGCGCTGGAGTCGGTCAGAAGTGTTGGAACAAACTTAAAATGGAAGTTTAAAAAACGGGATTTTAAAACTTCTCTTTCAAGAGCCCTTAACTACAGCAGAGGGGCCTATCCCCACTACGTAACTGAATGAGGTCTCTTCATAAAGGGGCATTTTAATATTGCTATGTGAACAAATTTAAGCAAAACACAGTTTAAAACATCACTGTAATCTCCAGAAGTCCCCAAACTACAAAAGCATATAAACTTTCTGAACTCTGAATCCTGAGCTGCATTTTTCATTCTCATTCCAAAAGTTTGTTCTTCCTTGTTAATACGTCACCTTAGATTAAAGGAGCTCGGAGGTTGTGATTGAGATGTTATTGGTTCTTATTTTAGCTTTAAGTTAGCGTATTAATAAAACAGCACATGAATACCCTGCTGTGTAAATCGTGAGCTAAATTTTCAGAATGGGCCTAGTAACAACAGACTTATGGGAACATCACTAATTTTTCATCAAGGCCCCTCACAATAAGTTTTTCTTCCTTCTGTTGTATGGAACAATCCTAAATGCATTTCTAAAACTGGAATGTTTGGAGAATCGATTAAAGTAGGAAAAGAAAAAAGAGAAAGGGAAGGAGGGAATAATGAAAGGAAGGACACAAAAATGAGAGGAAAAGAAAAATTCTGAGAGAACAAAGAAATAAAAGAAAAAGTGATGATTTTTTTTTTTTGCTTCAATATTCTAAACTGCCTCTTGAATCAGAGCAACATTAGACCAATGGGGCTTCTTTTCTAACAATCAATTTTATTTTATTGGTTCACTCTTTACAAAACCTTATATCTTAAAATAGATATAGATTCACGCATAGTTGTAAGGCCAGCAGAGAGGTTGAGTGCGCCCTTCCCTCAGTTTTCCCATTGGCGTCATCCTACTGACTTGTAGTACAATATGAAAACCAGAAAACTGGCATTGGTACAGTGTGTGTGTATACCTCTGTGTCTTTTGCACATATACGGGTTGATAAAACCACTGCCATCCAGACACACACCAGTCCTTCACCACAGTGACCCACCTATCTCTGCCTCTGTCTTCACACCTCCCCCCTTTGCCCCTCTCTCCATCCTGAACCTCAGAAGCCTTTAATCTATTCTGTTTTTGTAGTTTTGTCATTTCAATAATGTTATAAGAGTGGTGTCCTATAGCAAATGGTGTTTTGAGATTGGCTTATCCCACTTGCTATGGTTTCTTCGAGATCCATCTTTCGTACAGTGTATATTGGATAGTTTGGCCATTTGTATTGTTGAATAGCGTTTAAAGCATTGCGTGTGGATAAGTTAGTGAGTGCTAAAATGATCCTTATGTAATAAGGTAAAGTTTATATAATTGTATTGTGGACCCTGAGAAAAGTAGTCATCCTCTATGACAATGTCAATTCCTTGTCTTTAGACCTCTGTTTTATGCATCTACTGGGGGATCCCCTACAAGTGCTTGTCTCACTAGGACCCTGTTAGGTTCTCCTTCACAGAATTCTTCACTGAAACTTGTACTTGGTCTGTTCCTCTCTGAAGCCTTGGTGAGGGCATTATCTCAGGCTTGTCTTCTTCTCTGCTCCTGTGGTCTTCAATAGCTATATGTCACCATGCTTTTTTTTCCAAAAGACAGAGCCCCTCTTGAAGTATGGGACATCTCACAATCCCTGATAATAAATGGCCTATTCTCAACATGGCTGATTGTGTTGATTTTGAGTTTAAGTAATTTGGCTTTCCAGTTCTGACGTTGTTGGCATTCACAAATCTGATGGGGAGACTTAAAAAGCATTCTGATGCTAGGTCTTACTCTCAAAGATTTCAGCTTAATTAATTTGAGGTGTAGCCAGGATCCTGGAATTTTAAAAATCTCCCAGATGATTCTAATGTACAGTCAAGATCTAGAATCACTGCCTTGGCCAACATCAAAATTGACTGTATTTGATGGATTTAATCTATATAGGAGACATCAGATGAGGTTGCTTTTTTTACTAGATGCCCACAATTTTATTTTTATTTTATTTTTTTTTTACAAAAAAGCATTTATTTGCATTTTGATGCTTAGATCCTCTAATTGTTAGAAGAAATGTTTTACATAGGATCAAAACATGAATTCATGAATTTTACCCACCACTTTGGTCCTTTAGAATACATTGTGCAAACAGGAAAAGCATGTTCTCTGCTCTCCATAAAATTCAAATCAATTCAAAACACATTTCTGAGGCTCCTAATGTAGCCATTATCCAGTGGTTCTCAACCTTGGCTGCACATTACAGGTAGCTGGGGAGTTCTCAAAATCCCAATGCCCGGGCTGCACCCCATACTTATAACATGAAATTATCTGAGGATGAGACCCAGGTATCAGCACTTGGTAAAATTCTCTGGGGAATTCCAACGTGTGGCCAGGGTTGGAGAACTATTGTCCTAAAAGATACATTCCTGATGTGTCTGCACAAACAGATGCATTAATATTTTTGTTTACATAAACTATTATGTTAATTGGGTGAAAAGTCAAGGCTTATTCTAAGCTCATGCTTTAAAGAAAAAACTTAGCTCTTATAAAAGTACACAGGACCAACGACAAAAAAGCCTCCATGCCTACTAGTTCACTGTTTCTTATAAAACATAACAAAACAAAAAAGCAAGTTGAAAAAGGAGCACTGATTATTACTTTCATATTCCAGTTTTACAGTTAAGAAAACAAAGGTATAGCTATATATAAAGATATAGGGCCCAGAATGGAGATCTGCCCGTCACCTAGAGCCCCACTCTAAGGTGTGCAAGCACAGGTTGGCTTCTGAGTTACGCTACCTTAAGTTATGTGCTGAGGGGCCTCCTCTCACCCTAGTCCCACCTCTGAAAGTAGCTTACCCCAAAGAACATAGATAGAAAGTGTGCGCGAATGGATGCTAAGATCAGAACCTGGGGCACCTGTGCCCTCCTCCCTCCAAGATCCTTCTACGTCAGTGAATAAACTTATAAAATCGGAGCTGAAATCGATGAAATTTAAAACAAAAGAAACAATCCAAAAAATTAACAAAACAAGAAGTTGGTTCTTTGAAAAACAAAATTGATAAACCCTTAGCCACACTAAAGAAGAGGAGAGAGAAAACTCAAATTACTAAAATTCATGATGAAAAAGGAAATATCATGACGGACACTATTGAAATATAAACATAATTAGAAACTATTTTGAGAATCTATACTTAACAAAGTAGAAAATATCAAAGACATTGACAGGTTTCTAGAGACCTATTATCCATCCAAACTGAACCAGAGGACGTATGCAATTTAAATAGATCAATTTCAAGCAATGAAATATAAGAAGCCATCAAAAGTGTTACCAACCAAGAAAAGCCCGGGACCAGATGGATTCTCAGCAGAGTTCTACAAGACCTTCAAAGAACTCATTCCAATACTCCTTGAAGTATTCCATGAAATAGAATAGAAGGAAATAAACTTACATTAGAAAATGAAGAATTGCATCTACTTTAACTTAATATAGGCCTAATAACCCCCAAGGAATCTCTCATTCAAATCCACAGACCCATGCGTATGTTATCTTATGTGGCAAAAACAACTTTGTAGTTATGCTTAAATTAAGGATCTTGAGATGGGAGTGCCCCTGGATTATCTGATGAGCCCAATGTAATCATCCATCTTTACAAGTGAAAAGCAAAATAGTTAGAGTCAGAGGAGGACATGTTAAGGCAGAGCAGAGGGTGAACTGACTTCCTAGAAGCCAGGAAAAGCAAGAAGTGTTTCACCGCAAAATCTCCTGAAGCCCTGCTGATACCTGGATTTTAGCTTATAAAACCTATTTTCAGCCTTTGGATCTTCCAGAACTATTAAATAACAAATTTATGTTGTTTTAAGTCAATAAGTTTGTGACAATTTGTTTATAATAGCAATAGAAAATTAATATACTTAGTTGAAAGTAAATGCTTGTTTTAAACAATGAGACTATATCTGACTATAGTCACTAAGATGGCTTGATGTAAAAAAATTTAATGACTATTGCATTATAAATTCTAAGAGCTTAATTTATGTATTTACTAAGGCAAGCTCATAGAAAATAGCCTGATCTTTTCTCCATTACTAAGAGTCCTCATTTATTTTTGGGATCTGAAGAGGCTCTGATTTGCCTTTTTCATCTCCAATTCTCCTTAATTGCTGCCCTCCTTAAGGAATTGGAGGATCCAATATTGCTTTTCTTGGGTCAAGTCATCAGGTCAATCCGGCTTTAATCACATGCTCTCCTGCCAAGTCATACCAATTAAGCCATTCCCCCAAAATGAAGTTTAAAGTTTGTTTATTTCTTAATTGAAAAAGAGAAGTTGAGAGATAAGTTGTATTGGGCACTTTGCAATAATGTCCATGCACACAGGAAAAGGCACGAAGTGTAGACTCTAAATTCGATTTGTCTTAAGATACCACTCATACATAACCAAAATTCTCCTGACAGTTCCCTAGTACAAACCGATGTTGGAGACCAACATAACACCTCCCAATAGGTCTAATGCAGTTTTCTCTCCAAAGTTGGAACTGGTTGCTGTTTTCTAGTGGACAGCCAAATAAAGTGGTTGGCTCTTGTTTAGGTGCCGTATTATTACCAAGGGGGAAAAAGTCATATTAAATTTTTAAAGCATTCTCAGTGTGGAAAGCTGCCTATACTGTGAGATCCATCTGAGAACCGAGCCAACAGAGGAAACAGAATCTCTACTTTTTCTTCTATGTACCTAATAGGGGCAAATGGTAGGTAGACCCATTAGCATTATTTAACTCTCTCTCTTGTTTCTGGTTTTTGTTTGCTGTTTCTCTCTCCCCCTGTCTCTCTCTCTGAAAAGCATATGTGATTGAATTTGAAAAATATTAATACTTGATATTACTCCTTCATACAATTCCATTTTTCCATTCGGACCTGCGCAATCTCATTTACCAATATAGCACTGGAGATATTGCTGGTGGAAGGAAAAATTCGGAGGGTTTTAGGGCCAGGAAGATGATGAGATAGACTTATTCTGAGGTCCTAAGAATGGGAACTAGAAAAGTGGGTGGGACTTGCAGATGTAGTCTCAAAGTATGTAAGACTTGTCTTATAGTTCAAGTCTTTCAGAAGCAAAAGGAAAATTTTTCCAAATACTCTGAGTATTCAAGTAGAGAATGTGGGGAAGACCAGAATGTGGGGAAGACATTAAAGTGTTGAGCAGAAGATGTGAAGGTCTTTTGGATCCCTTTTAAACCAAAGCTGTCTGTTATGAGATTTCTACTATTCCATTTCTCTTCAAGACTTGTTTCTTTCTTTTTAAGAAAGTAAAGTTACCTTAAGAAAAATGTATAATTCTCTGACATCTCCTTTTCTTGGTAACATTATTTGCTCAACATAGAAATTCTAAAACACTACGGCAATCTTCTTTATTCTTTGTAAGATACAATGCCTTGTTAAAGGACAACTTTGCTTTGGAATGGGATTTAATAGCAGATATTTCACTTTGGTCCTGACCAATGAGACCTTGTGTGAATTCCACTCAAGCCCTTTGTTGTATAGCTTGTGAGAAGTAAAGAAAAGTGTTACAGAGAGGTTACTGGGATTTTCTCCATTTCTTTCCCTTAAAATAGGTGTCACAACATTTTCCAGCCACTGGGTTTTGTGCTTACAAAACCATGAAGGAGAAACCTTCTCCAGAGCCCTCTGATGCTGGCTGCGGTCCATGTCTGTCAGGGTCCTGCCGTGTGTAAATCATGCACCCAAATACATCCAGAGAAAGCCCATCCATCACACGTCGGCAGTGATGTGGGCTGCGCTGTCTGTAAATCTGGGGAAAATAATGTATTTGTGCTGCGAGATGACATCCCATAATGAGATTGTGATATTCCATAGCATGTGATTTGCTATTTGTGACAAAGATGAATTTCACAGTGAGCACAGCTGCTCAGAGGCTGCTGGGCCTGGTGGACATGTGGAAGGTAAAGGCCCCCCTCTCAGGCTGGCCAGTCATAACTCTTCTCTACTGGAAATAATTTCTCAGGACTGCCAAGAACAAGTTGCCAAATTGAATTTTCTCTAAAGGGTAGCTGAGTGTTTAAGCAAAATAAAATCTCTAAAGGAAAAAAAAAATGAATAGAAGACATTCATCAATATTCCTCAATTGCATTTATTGTTTATGGTAACTGAACCTAATAGTCTGCAACCGAGGTTATGTGACAGACTCCTGTGCCCTCAGTACATGCAATGGATGCAAAGTAAAAACTGCCTTTATGTTCAAAATAAATAACCTAAGTTGTTCAGATTCATACTCCCAGACTCATATATGGAAACATTTTATACATTCATCATTTTTAAGGGTCCTAAGTTGTACTGAGTCCTTGCTGCAAAAAGTGTGGTCTCTAGACAAGCAATTTTGCTATTACTGGGGATTTGGTGGCAATACAGACTCTTGGGTATCATCCCAGGCCTACTAAATCAGAATCTGCATTTTAATAAGCTCACCAGGTGGATCTTGCACACATTAAAATTTTAGGAACACTGTCCAAAATGATGTTTGAGATATTCTAGTAGGTTCATCAGTACCAATAGTAGGAATACTGGTAATATTATATAAATAATCCCAAGTAGAAATGTGTGCATACTTGTTTTGCATTTTACTAAGTATTTTCAGAATTATTAGCAAATGTGGGCTTTCCCATAACCTTGTAAGGTAGATAAGTGCCATTATCTTCATTTTAAAGTTGAAACAAATGAAGCTCATGGCGATTAATAGTTTTGCTGAAAACATGTGCCAGTAAATCAGGAGTCTAAATACAAACTCCAGTCTTTTCTCCCCCAGTCCATATTCTTTTCTCATTATTGGGAAAAAAACGTACTATGAGCTTGTTTGCTTTTGTCCTGTAAAGCAACAAGAGTTCTGTGACAGTATTCATACACTCTCAGGTATCCCCAAGATAAATGAAGCTATAAATGACTGACTGAATCCAGGGTTACTGTGTATGGCTGAGTCTGTGCAGAACTTCACTAATTTGAAAAGGATCAAAACTGACTTTAATCATGTTAGGTTTAGATGCTGATGTGTCTTGTGTCAGTCATTCCACGATAGGTCTTGATTTAGAGTTGATTACACAGATCAGCATGGTGATACCAGATCTGTGTCAAACTCTTAACTGTAAAGTTCCTCTAAGGAGTCTACTGCTCCAGTAAAAGATCCCAGGCCAGCCCCTGAAATACTGGCCAATGTGTCAAGGTTTCTGCTTCATGGCATGAGATGCTCCGAAGTGCTTCTGATGAGGCGGGATGGTTAGGCACCAAGTGCAGCGTATAATGAAGCCATTGCTTCAGAGGCCTTCACACTTTGCCCCTGGAATTCACAGAAGATCTGACGCTGGGAGGTGACAGGGTGACGCTGGCAGTCAAGGATGCTAATGACACACAAGGTGAAGTTCTTCATCTTCTCTTGGAAGAGGGTACTTCTGAGGACCCTGAGGCTGTTAAAGAACCTCACTGCTTGTAAATGCAAGAACAATGGAATTGAGAGAAAGTGTTTCAGGGCAGGAGTGTAAAGACAGGCTAAGTTTTAGTTACACGAGTGTATAGAAATATTCATAATTAAATATTTTTTATGAGAACTTGATGTGGAATTTTAAACAAAGGTGGTTTTGTCTCAAAGGGAATAAAAGGAACATATCAGGTTTTATAAGCAGAAATAATAGCTCATTGAGTGTTTCATTTAATATTCTCAATTAACATCTTTGCAAATGAATCAAGTTATTTATATGATGGGATAGACTGTCCCTTTTAGAAGAGATTTAAAAATTGAAAGGGAGCATTGACAATACTGAATTTTTGCTTGAACATAAGAGTGGGTGTTGCAGAATGTATAAGAAAAATAAACGAAAAAATAGATGGATGCTAACTCAGAACTTAACCTGTGTTCTTATAGATGAGTGAGTCTTCCACTTAGATTTTGGAGATTCAATACCCCCATGCATAATTCATATTAGGTGCTTCTTAACTGTATACAATCTATGTGGATTTCATTGAGCATAAAACATTCCCTTAGAATATCGAAACACTAATTCTTATGCTCCATTGGCTCACCATTTCTTTCTTGTAATTCTGAGATGATAAAAATCAAATTCTGACTGCATTTCTATCCCTTCCTTTCTTCATTCTCCAGAGAACTCATCATGCAAAAACCCACAGGTATACACCTTCTCTGGTTTATGGAGTCACATTTGTAATGATGTTATTTATGCCCACATCCCTGTTAAAATATTCACCATGATTGATGGCTTCAGTCTCACCTGCAGCCACATTGGGAGAAAGCCTGGGAATGATTATCTCTTTGGCATTGGCTTGCAGTACGAATTCTCATTTAAGAATTCCCATTTCTTTCACCGACGAGAGAAAGGGCCCAATCTATAGCAAATCAGAAAGAAAGAGATGCTGTGGAAGCTTCTTTACAATGATCTCCCCTGACTAGTCCCCTGTGCATTAGAGGAGGGTCCCTGCTTAATGCAACCTGTGCTTGTCTAGCGCCAACTCTGAAACACTTGCGATCCATTAACAATCCATCATGGGGCAGCTCAGGGAAAGAACTCAGTAAAGTTCATATTTATATAAAAATGGTGATGATTTACATGATAGAAAATGGAAAATATGGTGTTTTATATGGAAGGAAAAAAGATCCAACATTTCACAGTAGGTTTGAAAAGGTGAGATGGACTCTGTGCTTCCAATTTCTCTCCCCTTTTTGGTTTTACTGTGAAGACATGTTTATAAATAAGGTATTATTATTAATTCAACTCTAGAGATGAGAAAACTGAAGCTCAGAGAACTGGGTAACTTGTCCCAGGTCACTCAGCTAGCTACTGGCAGAATGGGGATTTAAACCCAAGACCAATGCTTTAAACTATTATACCCTAGCACTGCTCCCATGGGGTGCTGGGAGAAACATGCTCTGTGAACTGAGAAGCACGGTGCAAAACTGTTGTTCCTTCATGTTTATGCTCTCATTCCTTTCCCTGTTGCTTTCCTTCCATTCTAGAATGTTCCCCACTGTCTTTGCCTGTTGAAACCTCCTCCTCTTTTTAATGTAAGCTTTGTGAAATTCCTCCTTCCCCCATTCTTCCCTCACCTTCCTCCTGGGTATCAATACATCTGATAAGTGACGTAGAAGTATATATTGCTCAATGAAATTCTAAGAGCACAGAAAAGGCTGAGTCCTCTCTTCCTGTGTCCAATCCCAGCCTCTTTCCCTGAAGTGACCACATTTATATTTTTGCTAAGCATTTGCTTACATACATGTACATAAAAGTACATGTTTTTTTTTAAATGGATAATTTTCTTTTGTATTATTCTGCAGTTCTTTTTTTCTTGAAAATATTTGCAGTCAGCACTCACGAAGCTGCCTGGTTCCTTTAACTGTCACCAAGCACTACTTATTTATAGTGAGTCTTCCCTGCCAGAAATACTGCTTATCTTTCCATTTACTCAGGTCTTTGTGTATGTGTTCTAGTAAATCATATGGTTGTTGCATGTCTAGTAAAATTTCAGTTTTGATTGCTATTGTGATTTTGGTTTTCTGTTTTTGAATTGGTCTTGTTAATGTTTGGGAAAGCTTATTGATCTTCAACCTAGACACATTGCTGATATCCTAATCTTCATGATTTAAAAAACTGAATTTCATAGATTTTCTAGATATATGAGCATATTATCTGCAAATAGTTTTTTTCACTTCTTTTTCTGTACCTAATGTACTTGTTTGTTCCTTTATTTTGTCTTGTTATTGGATAAGATCCAATATGACAAGAGCAGTAACTGTGGGGAACCTTTGCTTGTTTGTGTTTAGCTGGGCTTGCTGCTAATGTTGTCCTGTTTGTTTCAGGTTCCTGGCATATGACCTCCCTCTGCATTGAGAAGGTTTTTGGGTGGTATTTAATGATGGCTTTTTAATCAAGAGTAGCTGTTAAATTTTACCAAATGCTTTATTTATCCTGTACCATTTTTCTGGATTGATTGAGATTATCTCATGGTTTAATTTATTTTCTCTGTTAATGTAGTGAATTACACAGATGGGGTTTCTGCTCATGCCCTTTCCCACTCCTGTTGACTTATCCTTGTTAATCTTTTAAAATGTTCCTTGTTTGCAGGCCTGTCACTCTCCTCTTCCCCACAAAACCCTGAAAAGTCCTTAAAAACCATATGACTTCCATACTGCAGACTCCCAACTAATTTTGAATGACACATCTGTATAAAAAGCAACATCTATTATGTCATCTGAGGAAAACTACAGTCATTTAGTGAGTTAATATTTCTAAGTTTTATTAATTTTTATTTTTTCTTTCTTTTCTTTCTCTCCTTTATTATTGATTTATTTTTGAGGTGGGATCTCCCTTTGCTGCCCAGGCTAGGCTTAGTCTCCTGACGTCAGTCCCCTGAGCAGCTGTGACATGTGAGCCTGTGCCACTGTCCTCAGTAATTTTTTTTTTTTTTTTGCAGTGCTGGGGATTGAACCCAGGGCCTTGTGCTTGTGAGGCAGGCATTCTAACAACTGAGTTATATCCCCAGCCCCTGTCCTCAGTATTCTTAAGTTTTAAGTATGTATAAAGTAGAGCTCTGGTTTGAGGACTCACTCCTAGTTAGGACCAGAGCTAGGTCTCATATTTAAGTTCTGTTATTCTAGGGAAAATACTCTTAGTTGATCTGTGGAGGGTAATACTGTAGCTTGTTGGCATTTGTCACCAGTTCCAATATGTATGCTTTCCATATTTGTTGGAGACCCTGAGCTGCTTATTGAGATAGCATTTTCACTACTGGAGCAATGGTGGGCAATGGTGCTTCTTAACTAGATGGGGAATGGGTTCATATGGAGATTGTTTTCATGTCAGACCCCATTATTGATCAATATCTAATCAATTCAATTCTGATATTAAGGTGTGCAGCAATAAAGACTGCATTAAAAATCCCCTGACACTCCTTGCTGGGAACTAATATTGAATCCGGGTCAGTTACCAGAACCCACACCACAGGTCGAAGCTGGCAGGGCCTTAGAACTAATCTAGGACATCTGGATAGCCCCCCTTCTTTATGTTTGATCAACTGAGTAAAATGAGATTCAGAAAAGAGAAATGATCTTCACAGATTAAGTCGTGTGTGATGAAGCACTTCAGAAGCACTGGACCTCCTTTTATTAATATGATTAAATTATTGGTTTACTGATACAGACAGAAGAAAAGCTGGACTAGATGAATATTTGCTCCTTATTCTGAGACAGTTGGCAGCTTAAGCTGTTGGGCAAAAATTAGATTTTAAAACAAATTAGGAAATGAAAATGGTAGCAGTGTGATTATGTTTCATGGGATGCAGGGGAATCCTTGTGGATCTAGATACTTCTCTACTTCCTGTCAGGGAGGCATCATGAGCACTGAGATTGAACCTCTCAAGTGGAGACCTGGTCTCTTTCCTAATAAAACCAATCTGATGTGCTGTCACTTAAGGATTCACAAGAATAGGCTCGCACTGCCAGGCAAATAATTAATCCCTAAAATTAAACAAAAGAACTTCTTACATTGTTCCAACTTTTGATAAAATAAAAGAAGCATCGGTTAGATTGTGCTTCACAGCCGACTTGGGTTTCATCCCAGCACCAGAGATACTGTATTATTGTAACTGTCATGACGCAAAGCAGAACCAAGTCTAGGGGTCACTTTGGTTATCAAATAGAATGTTGGAAAGCAATTTTAAAAAGAATGTTCAAGCTTTTGCTAGGTTGATAGAGTAAATCTCTACATCATCAATAAAATGGCTTGCCCATTTAGCTTTACTAGATACCCTACAGAGACATTTAGATACATGTGGACTGTGCTCTGAAGCCTTAGTTTTATAGTATGTTCAGATGACGATCATTATTATTAAAACGTGTTATGGTTTAGATACGAAGTAAACCCCAAAGCTCATATGAAACAACACAAGAAAGATTAGAGGTGAAATGATTGGGTTATGGGAGCTTTAACTCAATCAGTGCATTAATTTTCTGATAAGTATTAACTGGGTGGTAACTGTTGGTAGGTGCAGTGTGGCTGGAGGAGGTGGATCACTGGGGGTGTATGCCTTTGGGGTACATATTTTGTCTCTAGTGAGTGGAGCTCTCTCTGATTCCTGGCTGTCTTGTCCTGAGCTGCTTTCCTCCACCGTACTCTTCCACCATGATATTCTGCTTCACCTGGAACCCAGAGCAATAGAGCTGGGGATTGAGACCTCTGAAACTGTAAGCCTCAAATGAACTTTTCCTTCCCTAAAGTTGTTCTTATCAGGTCTTTTGGTCATAACAGTGAAAAATGATATATTTTAAGAAACTCAAAATATTATTTTAAGAATATCTAGGCATGTTCACAAACAGCACTTTAGGAATGGTAGTGTGTAGGGGGTGTTGGTTCTGTTTTGGGGGAATGAGAGATGGGAAGGTTGTGACACGGTCACAATGAAATTTTCACATGAAAAGATAGGTAGGCTGCATTTCCTCTAGAAAGCCCTAGCATCTTTCTCTCACTCTGACCATTTTCTGCACTTGTTGGGCCTCCAACATTTAGCCAGTGGTGATTTTGTTCATGTTGATGTGCCTGTTTTGTATCTGTTTTTAAGCCCTTTTGTGCTTGGTCTTTTCAACAAAACTATGAGATTTCTAATGATATGACTATGTTCAATTTTATTCACATCATCTCCACAGCTAGAAAGTGTGATGCTCATGTATTTGAGGACAGAGATGTGGATTAACACATAGGAGACACATAGAAAGTCGATTCACACAACAATCAAACCCTGGCTTCAGTCCCTTGCTTAGGATCCTTGCATAAAACCTTGCTTCAAACAGTAGGCAACAATAAATTCATCTAAAAGCCACAGGCAAATGTGAAACTGAGAGAGTTGCATCTGTTGCAGGGATGGGGCCAGAGAGGATTTCTCCTTCATTGAGCTTCTAAGATGTTGCTCCCTGTAACTTGTCTATGCCTCAGTTACCCCATAGTTTAAAACAAAATGAAACAAATGAAAAAAAAAAAAAAAAAAAAAAGGGAGAACAAGAGTCTTCAACTTAAACACCTCCCTGGGAACTCTCTTTGGTTATCTCAAGTGACCAGAAAATATCCACAACAGTTAATAAAGGACATGCCTAACAAACAAAATGCTGCCACCTTCTGGCAAGGCATCACGGAATATTTTCTCTCCCATCATTCTCCAGGCACCCAATCACTCACACACATGCAAGAATTGTTCTAATAAGAATAATATTTGTATTACCCTTTATAGCAAGCAAACACTTTCCCATTCAATTCTCATAAGATCCTTATGAAATAGCATCTATTGCCTACATTAGACAGAAAAAGAAACTGAGATCCAGATAGGTTATGTAACTTTCAGAAGGAAGGTCACACAGTGATTGGCAGATGCAGAACTTAAACCTTAACACAAGCGAAGATGCACTATGCTTTAATAAAGAGGAAGGGTGAATCATTATTCCATGCATTGTCAAGTATTAAACATGCCTGCCATGAACTTAGCACGAATGTGTGTAGTCTTTTCTCTGGTCATGTCATATCACAACTTTTTAGTGTGTCACTGATGTATGAATCTTTCACTCTGGCTCTGTGGAGTAGAGTTCAGAAGTGTTTTCTGAACCAAGTTCTGAGAGATGGGGGAAGGAGCAAATCTTTCTTTTTCATCACCCTTATAGTAGATTTTCTTCTACTCTTTTTACTCTTATCATTTTCTGGGTAATCTCAAAATGCAAATTGAGTAAAAAACTTTTGGTGGCTTCTAAATAATCCAAAATCTATACTGTCTCCTGCTCCAAGTTCATCTCCTGTCATACTTCCCATCACCATGCCACACCCGTGATGCCCGGAAATTCCTTTTCAGATGTTGGGTACTGTTAGCAGCTTTCCTAAGCTGCTCTGCTTAGATATCCCCTATATATCCTTTGTTTTAGTCAGCTTTTTCATTGCTATGGCCAAAAGACCTGACAAGAACAATGTAGAGGAGGACAAGTTTATTTGGTGCTCATGGTTCCAGAGGGAGGCCTCAGTCCATAGATGGCTGACTCCATTGTTTTGGACCTGAGATGAGACAGAATATATCGTGATGGACATGAGTGAAAAAGGAAAGTGACTCTGGTTGTGGAACCAGGAAGCAGAGAATGACTTCCCTTAACACGGACAGAATATATACCTTAAAATCGTGCTCCCCAATGACCCACCTCCTCCAGCCATATGCTACCTCCCTACAGTTACCATCTAGTTAATCCCTAGGGGATTAATGCACCTTTTAGGTTAATGGTCTCATAATCCAATAATTTCACCTCAAAACTCTCTTGAATTGTGTCACACATGAGGGGGACACTTAATATCTAAACCATAACATCTTTCAATACCACCTTCTTTATTAATACCTCCCTGATGTTTTCAATGAATATTCTCATTTTCCCAGCCTGAGGGGCTTATATCCTTCAGTTTTTATGACAGCACATTGTTTATTTAATGCCTTTAAATTTCCCCCTATGTGGTAAATCATTGTTTTTCTCTCTCTGATCTTCTCTCATTCATTTGTTCACCTAAAGGTTAGAAACTCATCCCTGTGAACTTCCATAAGGCTTTGCATAGGTGTTCAGTACATATCTGACTTTAATTGAATGGTTGCACTTAAATCAAAACCTATGGAGAATTGTCTGCTTATAAGAGCCAGGGAAAATCTTTATATAATGTGGGGAATAAATATAAATGTGGGGGTCATGTGACCTTGGTCATGGCTTATAAAATTAAGAGGAGAACAACAAAAGAAGGAATCCCTCCTTCTCTCCCATGTTTGTTAATCTCTATGCAGAAGAAATAATCTTTAAAATGGTATTTCTTGTGTCCTTCCTCCATCCCTATTTGTGAACCAGATTGTCAAATTCCTGCTAACAGAAGCATTCATGTTAGGGTTCCTGTTTGATATATGGTATTTGCAATCAGAATATTGATCTCCAAGGAGGCTTTTCTGGTTCTTGCCTGAATAATATTGGCTGCAGAGTAACACTCATGTAGGTATTCTAGCATTGTTCTGTCTTTACTATGAACTCTCTCTCTCTCAATAACTTTAAACTCATGAAAATTGCAAAAATAGTATGAAGAATTCCCACAAATTTATACTATAGTCTATCAGGAGAGTATTTTTCACTTAAAATTATTTACGAATTTTAAAAGCATTATTTGTTGCAGCAAAAATTGGGAATGACATAAGTATTCCAAGAAAGAGAGGATTAGGTACATAATTATATAAAAATGATAGAATTTGTGGCCATTAAAAAGTAAATTCTTTAAACATATTTAAAGGGGCATATTCAATGCACTACTTTGCTGAGGCTGCCATAATAAAATGCTACAGGCTGTCTGGTTTAAACATCAGAAATTTATTTCTCACAGTTCTGGAGGTTGGGAAGTCCAAGGCTAAGGTATTGGCAGGGTGCTTCCCCCTGAGGCCTCTCTGCCTGATTTGAGGATGACCTTCTTTTTGCTGGTCTTTCCTCTGTGCTGTATCCCTGGGTCTCTCCCTTTCTTTATGAGAACATACCATATTAAGGCCCCACCCTCATGACCTCATTTAACCTTAATTATCTCCACTAAGTACAATCTCCAAATATAGTCACATTGGCAGTTAGGGCTTCAACATATATGAATTTCTTGGGTGGATGTAATTCAGTCTATAATACTTAAGATACTTTAAGTGAAAAAGTACCTCATAAAACCACACTTACAGTGTAACTTCATATTTTTAAATACATATACGGACTTGCAGAGTAAATGTAGCGCAAAAGTTTATACATGTATTTGATCCCTGCAACTCTGCTGTGATACAGGAACAAGAAAAACATTTTTCAATGTATAGAATACAAAATTGAGGGTTTAGAGGAGCTCAGTCATATGGCAAATAGGTCTTCTGATTATTAATCCAATGATGTTTTCATTATGCTATAATTTTCCAAAATATCTTCCTTCAATAAACAAAGTCTCATGATGCTCTGTAATTATCCTCTACAATTTATTAATGATACTTAAGAAAGTAGAAGAAATAATGCTACTGTCAACAGCAACAATAGCAGTCATATTTGAGCTGATGCTTCACAGGTATCATTTAAACAGTCTCCTGTGGAGAAATTTCGGACATGAATAAACACGAATAAATAGTGACCTGGGATGCAAATTATCAGTGAGCATTTACACTCTGCATTATGTTCTCATTACTGTTGACATGAATGAAGATTAAAGCATAATTTTGAGACAAGGCATACTTCAAGAGGTATTTCAGTAGATGTGAATACTTGAGGTGCATTTATGAGCCAAGCCTCTAGTTGGGGATTCCTCATATGGAGGAGTAGAAGCGGAATTGGGGGGTCTAGAAATTATTGCAAGAGTTCCAGAGATCTATAGTATAGCAACGCTTTTACCACTTTATGATATAAAAAGTGTGACCTTAGCCATGTGCATGGGGAGATGGGGAGGGAGGGAGAACATAGTTTTGATAATAAAGTGTCTTTCAGTTGAAAAAGTTGGGGATTATTGCTCCAGGTTAATAATTTTAAAAAATCTCATTGATGATATATTCTTTCCCATTCTCCAATTCTGTTATAAAATCAACCATCACAAAAATCACTGCATGAATGGGTGTTTTCTCAGGTGAATTCTACTTTATATTTACGAGTGAGCTGAACTTAACTCCAACACTGAGTAACTTCTCTCTGCAAGAAGTGCTATAACGTCTATGGACATTAATCTGGGGAAGTGGGAATGGAAGAGAATAAGGAACTCTGTTGATATGTCGCCAGAAAAAGTCTTCAGTTCAAGAAGCAACGTTTGCTTGGCACCTATCATGGACCCTGGATTATATGTGGTGAAAGTCTTTCTTACCTGTGGCCTGAGGACAAAGCTCTGGGGTCAGATGTCAGTGTGTTCAGGAGTCAGTGTCTCCTTGCTCCATGCTGACTAAGCTTCATCCAGACTTTGGTGGAACTCTTGTGGTTTGTGAAATGACAGACAACTGGAGTAAAAGGAGTGACATAATGTATTTTGAGACTTTCAAAAAAGTTCCATATCTTGATGCCAATTGTCTTGAGGCAAGCAGCTGGGCATTCCCTTCCACAGAAGCTCCTGAACAGCTGTCAGACCTAATCTGGGTGAGAGATGAAAGAGTGACCTCGGGTTAAAGGCTCTGATATCTGCTGCAAATCCCCTGAGTTATCTAATCTTCCAGCGGCACAAGCTTTCTGCAAAGGAAGTGCTATTTTATAGCTGACCCTTTAACAAAGGGAAAATAACAACTGCTAGAAAATTCAGTAAGTAGTTTTCCTGAGATAATGCTGCCTGGAAAAATCCTATAGAGATTTTTTTTTTTTAACTTCAAAAGGAAAGCTAAACATCTGGAAAGCCCACACAGCCTCTGTGTAAGAAGTATTGCATTGCATTGTGGAGGATTACCTGGGTTTCTGAAGACACACACACACACACACACACACACACACACAAGGCTGCTATAAGCCACAAGTCCTGCACAATGTCTAGTTGCCTCCAACGAAAATTCTGCTTGGAAGAGTCAATGTCACTGCAGTGTTTGTGTAAATTTAGATAAATCTATCTCTGGGCTTCAGGGTTCTCATTGCAAAAAGAGGGGATTTGGACAAGGTGGCAAATTGCTGACATACCATCATTCTTCATTCTTGTACCCATAACAGACTCAGTTAATTAGTTATAACATTTTCTACCAAGTGTCACTCAGCCTGAGAATTCCCACCAATAATGGACCTGAATTTGCAATGTGAGGCCTATTTGCTCTACTTGCACTTCATTGGTGCCTATGGTTCTTCTTATCAGTTGTCCCAGCAGGCTTTGTGGCTTTGGCTTGTGGTAGCACCTCTGGCAAAGCCTGGCACAACTGGCATCAGCAGGACATAGCGATGGCAATAGCACCAAGATACTCTTTCAGAGAAAATCTCAGGTTTCAGAGTTGACACATGGGTCACTCTTGCAAAGAGGACAAAACCAGAATCTGAGCAAAAGAATAGAAAGCTACTGCAAGTGAAGGAAAATGGGTTTATGTCCCAGTGAATTCCCAAAATACTGGACAAGAAGGGAACTGGGGAGTCCTTTCAGGACTTTCCCTTCCAGTGATAGCAGAAAGAGGCAGAGTTAGAGCATTCTTTACACTCTTAGTAGTTACTCTCCTTCCCCCTTAAATCTAGTCTGGTATATTCTGAAGATTACATTTACACAACCATTTGTGTAGTCCCTAACACGAATCATAGAACAAAATTCTTAAATAAAAGTTTAAAAACTGGGGAAGACCATACAGACTACATAGTCCATTGGGTCCCAAATGCTTCTACTTGGACCAAGTCCAAGCTGACTTCTTAAGACCACCTGAGAATTTGTTAGTAATCTGGTTCCTGAGTCCAGTTCTCAAAGATTCAGTAGGTTTTGGCATGTTTTCAACACAGTTTCTAAGTGTTTGCCATGACTATCCAGTTTTGAAAATCAATGATTAAATCCGACTTTCTTATTTTTAAGATGAGAAAACCAAACTAGAATTAGAGAAAAATTAACTTAAATAACATCACATATCAACTTTGAAACAAATTTGGATGTAGATTCTAGGTTTTCTGACTGCCAGTCCCATGCCAAGGAGCAGGGTAGTTCTTCTAGGGTTTCTTGAAACAAACGACCAGTTATGTCAGTGTGCACCATATTTCAGTTATGCCAGTATGGACAATATGGAACAGGCCTCTTTAGAAGGTGTTGCAGATGTTTAAGCATAGGCCAAATACTATCTGCAAAGAAATCTGTAGAGAAATGCATCAGATAGGTAATTAGACTTACCTTCTTGCTTTGTGTAAATCTAATCCTTGCCAACTCATATGTTGCAGAATAGGCATTGAGACTGTATCTCCTTAACATAAGAGTTTAATCTCTTGTCATGTTATGAAGGGGAAGCTGGGACAAGGGTAGGTGACCCATGGCAAGGGTTTGTGCCTCTGGCCAACGGTTTCTCTTTGTTCTAATCTTTCACCCCTTGTGCTTCATAATTAGTGTATCAGCCCTCTAACTGGGCTCTATCCCAGTTACATCCTATAGTCTGACCCACACACTGCTGCCAGGAAAACCTTCCAACTACATCGATTCCATCATGTCATTCTGCAGGAAAATCCTCAATGACTCCCCATTAGACAAAAGTCGAACCAGCAGATTATTAATGAAAACCTTTTAAATGAATCTTATTCTTTCTCTTCAAATTTTTCTCCTGTTATGCTGAACATCAATCCCGTTTGAGTCTAAATAGGTTTCTCTGCTGTTTCTACTTTAATTCACATTGCAACATATTTTTAAATTTGCCTACTCAAATGCTACCTTAAAATGCCCAGCTTACAGTACTTAAATCATTAATAAATACTTATTGTGCAAAAGAACTATGTATGAGGCACTGTAGATTCAGAGGTGAATAGCGCAGATCTGTACCTTACAATCTGATGGACATGGCTGAAAATAAATAATTAATTACCAGTGTAGGGTATTTCCCCTAAACAAAGTAGGTGCCTTGGAAATATCTACCAGGGAAATGGGATGAGTCCATGCCTTTCCTTAGGACAGCTGTGAGCTCACTGTATTCTAAACTCTTTTTGGCTTTGGTGTTTACCTAGTTTGTACATAGACACATACTTACCTGTTATTTAGCAATTTTCTTTGTGTTTACTTTGTTTCTTCTGATAGAAACCTTTCTCAGGACAGTATGATTTCTGACATGCTTTTTCTAGCTTAGTTAAATGCTAATGTTGTCAAAATCACGAGGCCGGAAAGATTTCTTGGTAAAGACAGCATTTAATTGTGCGTCACAACTTGAAGGTGTTCTCATTTCCATTGTTTTATTTGATTTTCCCAATAGTTTTAGGAATTAGGTATTATAATCTCTGGTTTCCAGATAAGAAAATGAAGCTCAAAATATTTGAGTGACTTCTCTAAGGCCAAACAGCTATTAACTTAATGGAGTTTGAGCAAGAACCCAGAGCCTTTCATTCTTATTTAAACCTAATTCCATTATAACATGATAGATATCAAGTGAATAAATGATTGATTCTCTTACCATTTTTCTTCCTCTTTCCATCCCTTTTTCTCTGTGCTCTTCTGTTCTTCCACCTGCTTCATATTCTTTCTTTGCCTCTAACTGTGCCTCCAGCTTGTCAATGACAACCCTGTTGTTTTTTAAGGAGGTTCAGGGACAAAGAGACTGTTGACCCTCTCTTGTGTATATTCCGTATGCAGCTGTCTTAGGGCAGTTTTCCCAGAAGGAGAATCTGAGACCAGTATGTGTGTGTACATGGGTTACCAAGAAACTGCTCCCAGGAGCATCGTGTGCGGTGGTGAGGGAAACAGGATATGCACACAGAAGAAACCAAGAAAGTTCTCTTGAAACTACCACTTCAGTCAGAATCTGCAGGGTACACTGGGATATAAATATGTAGTAGATTATCCCCCCTTTAGGAGAAGAAAATGGACTTTTATACTTCTCCCATCTGTCACTGGCCAAA
>JAJEJO010001457.1:39320-106730 GCA_020662805.1 Glaucomys volans
GCCAAAGCGAGGCAGAACATCATGGCAGAAAAAAGTGGCAGAGGAAAGCAGGTCAGGTCATGACCACGAAAAAGCAGAGAGAATTCCACTAACCAGGGACAAAATATAAACCCCAAAGGCAAACCCCCAAAGATCCACCTCCTCCAGCCACACCCTGTTGGCCTACAGTTACCAAAAAGTTAATCCCTACTAGGGGATTAATGCACTGATTAGGTTATGGCTCTCATAACCCAATCATTTCACCTCTGAACTTTCTTGCATTGGTTCACAGATGAGCTTTTGAGAGACACCTAATCTAAAATATCATAAATGTAAATACCTATTTACATTTTAGAGCATCACAAATCACTTTCCTTTAAGGGTTCCTGACACATGCATTAGAACCTCACTTTAGAAAAATGCAAATGCTTAAAGTGGCGGCCATTCAGAGGCCCCCACACCACTCTATGTTTAAAAAGCAATTCTATAGGATAAATACCGAGCAGTAGTATGGCTGAGTCATAGGGCTTTTCTGGTCTTGAGGAACCTCCATCCCGATTTCCAGAATAGTTGTACTAATTTACAATCCCACCAACAGTGTAGCAGTGTTCCTTCTCTCTGTATCCTTGCCAGCACTTATAATTGTTTGTGTTATTGATGACTGCCATTCTAACTGGAGCGAGATGAAATCTCAGTGTAGTTTTGATTTGCATTTCCCTGATTGCTCATGATGCATGCATACCCATGTTTACAGTTCCACAATTCACAATAGCCAATGTATGGAACCAGCCTCGTGTTCATCAAAGGAGGAAAGTATAAAGAAAATGTAGTATATATACACATTAAAGTTTTATTCAACATAAAGAAGAAAATTATGTCATTTGCACAAAAATGGATGGAATTTGAGAATATTAGTTTAAACAAAATAAGCCAAATTCAGGGTTAAGGGTCATATGTGTTCTCTCATAGGTAGAAGATAGAAAAATGGAAAAGAAAGTGGGGGTGGATCTTGTGAAAATCAAAGGGAGATCAGTAGAGGAGAGGAAAGGGACCAGGGGGACAAGGAGGGAAGGAAAAGGGAAATACAGGAGAATGTCAAATTTTGTAATATTCTGTGTGTATGTGAATATATAAAAAATAATCTCACAATTATGCACAATTGTAGTAATGTACCAATAAAGATATGGGGAAAAAGTAACTAGAACATATCTGAGGGTTCTCAGTGAGACTGTTCTACTTGAATCAGAAAAAACTTCCTAGGCCTTGATTCCTAAGGCTCTGGTCACTGAGGGAAGGTCATATGGTGACCTGCACAATCTCTCATGACTTCATTACTCTAGTAGTTCCAGAGCGGGAGAAGGCATTTTTCTCTCTGTCTGGTTTTAAAGGATAAATCAGCACTGCCACGTGACCGAAGGAAAACCTGGGCCTGTTAGCTAGAATGACATGAGGATGATGAATACTAACCTCCTTGTGCTGAGAAGCATCCCTTGGGAGGGAAGGCAGCCTGGAGACCTGGAGAACATGGGTTGCTGTTCTCCTTGGAAAGTAGGGAGTGGACTCAGAAAATCAAATCCAAGCCTGTGAGGTCTATGACACATCTTTGGCAGCTTTTCACCAGTCATTTCGATATGGCTCACTTAGGGACTCCCCAGGCTCCACCTCTATTTAATTAAAAAAAGAGGCAACTTTTTCTTTCTTCCTCATTGCAGAGAAGTCCACTGGGCCTTGTCTTGACAAGTCAGGCACAAAATGACAGATGGAGCTGAAGGCACATTCCCTCGCCCCACATCACAGACTTCGTCTATTGCCCTCCCTCCACAGGCTGGGAGGACAGGCTTTGTGACTCGGCTGCTACGTGGAGGATGTGGGACTCCGACCAGTTGGCATTTTGATGGCATTAAAGAATAAACCTTGCTATTCTTATTTGAAGTTCTGGAATTTTCTCTATTAGATTACTCTTTATTGTTTTAAGATTTTATAAGCTTATATTATTTCAGCTATCATGACATACTATTGCTATTAAATATAATCTGGTTATAAAACAGTATGCAGAATATGGTTCTGTTTATGGAGGAATATATGTAAGTATTCATGTACATTAAAAATCTGGAAGTTTTCCAATCAGCAGTTGGTCTGCTAAAAGTGGTTACCTCTTGGGGAGGTGAGATCATAGTGATTTTTACATTCTCTGCATGGTTTGGTTATTGAATGTCAATGGCATAAGAATACAATGATATTTTCATGAGAAAGTGAATTTTTTGTGAAATCAGTTTCAGAGGGAATTATATCTTTATTCTTTGTACTTAAACGACTATTTTATATCATTTCATTTCCTCTTCTGAATCTTTCTACATATAACCATTAAAATAATTATAGGGTATATATAATAATTCTTAGTTGACATTTTCACCTAATATTATTTCATTTGCACTTTCTCTAGAACACAGTCTCTCTATATTTTTGTTAGTGGATGTTTAATTGTCCATTGGCTCAGTGTCTATTTTTATGGCATAGTTTCCTTTGGGAAATTATACAATAAGTTTTGCTAATAAAATACACAAAAGGTAGCTTATTGGGTAAAGTCTCAAAGTTCTAGCAAAATCCCTGATGTGTTACCACTGTAAAACAAGTGGAAGGGTATGTGGAAAACTTCCCTTGCCTTTTATCAAGCACATCTCTCTTGATTTCCAGGAGTCACGTACTGGACATCTACCATGTGCCATTAATGAATGTATATTTCTCAAATTGTAGCACCATGGAAATTTCCCTAGAAATCTCCTGGGAGGAGGTCGTCTGAGTCCAGGCAGTTCTCCAACCAGCCCCAAGAAGTAACTTGAATGCAAAGACCACGTAGTCTTACCACGTAGAAGATTTAAGTGAAAGGAGAGGCAAGAGTCGTTTCCCAGAATGCGGACGACTGGGTGTCAAGCATTGTCCTCTTGTGGTTGTGGAGAGGTTCTTCCAGAACCAGGCCTTTGGTTCCAAATTCTCTCAGCACTGCTAAGTCCTCTGCAGCAGTTTCTCTCGGGAATAGCTCTTTCTTCTTCTATATCGCTTTTGCCTTTGTTTCCTAATTCAATCAGAATCTGAACAAAGAGCCTTGGAGTCCTGATCCTATAAGTCTTTCCAATTTATAAAAGACAGAGTAAAAAAAAATTTTATATATATATATATGTATATATATATGTATATGTATATATATAATTTCCCCAAGGACACACAGCATCCACCGATCTTGTGATGATGGAGGCTGGCAGAACCTCATAGAATATATCTTCAGTTTTACATTTCTATAACAGGTTTTGTCTGGTTTGTGTTCATAGAGAGTTCATAGAGATTCTCTGATCTCCCAGTTGGAAGTCGATTCTCTACTGTGCAAGATCCTTCTGTACTTCCTTTGTGATACTCACGTTTTTATTACTATATGTGATTATTTTTCATCTATGCAATCTCCATCCCTAGATTCCAAGTTTCTCGGTGAGAAGGAGTCATGTTTTAAATATGCCTTTTCTAGAGAGTCTAATAAAATAACTTGTTGAGCTCATAATGGTTGCAGGAAAATGTATAGCTTTAATTCTTGAAGGGCTCACAAATTTTTTTTTACTCTTAATTTTTGTGTATATTGTTTTAATATATTAACTTGTGTTTTTCTTTTAAAAAATTTTTAATTGACACAAAATAATGTATGTATTTAGGGGATATAGTATGATAATTTTATGTATGTACACAATATGTAATGATCAAATCAAAGTAATTAGCATTTACCTCTCCTTAAGTGTTTGTTATATTTCTCTTGGGAAACTTTGAAACCTCTCTTCTAATTCTTTAAAAAATAAGTAGACAGAAATGAGGGGGGGGGGGTGGGGGCAGGGGAAGGAAAGATAATAGAATGAGACAAACATCATTACCCTATGTTCATATATGAATATGCAAATGGCATGACTCTACTTCGTGTACAACCAGACAAATGATAGTTGTACTCCATTTGTGTACAATGAATAAAAAAAAATGTAATAAATTGCTGTGACCTAGTCACCTACTGTGCTACAGAGCATGAGAATTTATTTCTCTTATGTATTTTGGTGTCCCAATTCTCCTTTCTAGCCTATAGTGACCACGATTCTATAGTCTACTTCTATGACACCAACATTTTTAGCTTCCACAAGCAAGCAAGAGTATGTGACATTTTTCTTTCTGTGCCTGGCCTTAACGTAATGTCTTCCAGTTTCATCTATGTTGTCACACATGATAGCATTTCATTCTTTTTGATGTCTGAATAATATTCCATTATGTGTATAACCATATTTTCCTTACCCATTCATCTGTTGATGGACACCTTGGTAGATTCCACATCTTGGCTATTGTGACTAGTACTACAATAAACAAGGGAGTGCAGGTGTTCCTTAGACAAACTGATTTCATTTCCTTTGGATAGTCTCCCAGTAGTAGTATAACTGGATCATAGTATAATGATGCTTCTATTTCTAGGTTTCTGAGGAAGCTCCATACCATTTTCCATAAAGTCTGTACTCATTTACATTCCCACCAACAATGTCTAAGAATTCCTCTTTCTTTGCCTCCTTATGAGCCTTTGTAATTTTTTGTCCTTTTGATTATGACATCCTAACTAAGATGAGATGAAGTCTCATTCACACACACAAATTTTTGTCAACCACAATAATATAAAGGCTTGAGAACTGGTCTGTCATTACACTCATGAAGGAGTTGGAGTTTTAAAGGCCTCTGTTGAAATGATGGCTCCAAATTTAGGTTCCATTATCATCTTGGGCAAAGTATTTAACTCCATGAACCTCAATGACTTAATCTCTATATTGGACAAAGTAATACCTACTTCATATGAAATAATTCATGTAATAATTCATATTTCATATTTTCATATGAAATAATGTATGTAAAGCAATTAGCATACTTACTTGCATATAGTATGCAATTTAAAAATCATACTTATTAATTACTAGTAGAAAGTGGTAGTTCTAATAACATGGTTTCCTGAAAATATAGATCATGCTAAAAGAACATTAAGCACAAATGTTTGAAGAAGCAGTAAAAAAAAGAAAAGGAAACAATGGCTCCTACTCAATTCACCTCTTATTACTTGTCCTGGCCAATTCCTTTGATCCCTACCCTATTCAAGAAATTAACATCTTAATGTTGAGCACAGATAGCAAAACAAGAACCAAGGACTAGATTGGCCACTTGACAGGAAAAACAAATATTCCTCCTCTACTCCTGGTCCCACCACCTAAAACACACATACACTGGAACATGCTACCACAGACAGAGATGAAATAGTTACTTTTTGATCCCAGATGCTGGAAAATGCTTTCAAAAAGTTGGTTTAGACAGCAGAGTCTTTTCTGAAGTGTTAAGAGACAGACTGCCTGCTTAATGATAAATGAGCATGCTCCTCCTCACTCTAATGTGAGAGAAGCATACATTTTATCCTAAAAATATAGCCAAAATTACCAAAGTGAAAATGTATTCCCTGGAGGAATAGAGATAAGAATGCTGATGCTCACTGAAGTGCTGTTGCTTGTGCATTTGTAAGGCTGATGGAATACTGATGTTTACATTAAGAACTGCTTGCAATTGTATTGGAAACAAATGCTTACCCTTGCATTACTGAAGTGAAGATATATGCAATAAAAATGCTCTGCATAGGAACATACAGATGCGTAGCAATTAATGTCATTGTCAGAATTTAACTGTATGATCATGAAATTTCAAGTTTCAATAGAAAATGAAAATAGGTAGTATTGTTATTATTTAAGTTGCAATAAGCAATATCATGAGATATTAAAGCATGAGAGTAAAAAGATTCTGATTCAGTTAGCATAAGTGGTACAAAATCTTCTATTATAAAACATTTTTTAAAAAAACTATGCTGATTTTACATTTACAACTTTAAATCATCCTAATACATTATGATGACACAGAAGAAGGGAAAATGGCCAGAAATCCAGGATCCTCAGTTCTTAGACACTCTTAATCTTCTCCACTCTCTCTGATGAGGTTCCCCTGGGGTCTGTAGGCAGAGGACAAGGTCACTTGTTTTAATGCCAGGAGTGTTTTGTTCCAAACCTCACTGTAATCTCTTGTGACTTTTTCCAGACTTGAAATGTAATGAAGTGTGTCTTTTTTATCTTAACATCAGCAAGTTTTTATGGGTGTCTGTGCATACACAACACTCTATACTTATTGTTTATATAAGGAAAATATAATATATAAGATTTAAAAGTCAATGATAATTGCTGCATATCAGTTTAATGGCTGATATAGTTTTCCACTTTTAATTAAATTATAGTATTTTTCCTTTTTTTTTTTTTTTTTTTTTTTTTTTTTTCTTTTGGTACCAGAGATTGAACCCAGGGGCACTCCACCACTGAGCCGCATCCCCAGCCCTTTTTTGTATTTTATTTAGAGACAGGGTCTCACTGAGTTGCTTAGGGCCTCGCTGAGTTGCTGAAGCTGGCTTTGAACTCGCGATCCTCCTGCCTCAGCCTCCCGAGTTTCTGGGATTACAGATGTGTGCTACTGTGCCTGGCTGGTTTATATTCTTAATCTTTTACAAAAGGAAAATGTAAAATCCTAATATACAATTTAGGTTCTCAGAAATGGGAGCAAGTATTTGGTGACTCAGATAATTACAGATGTTAGAATCAGTGAAGAGCCTGCAAACTGGAGAGAGAGTTCACTGAAGGCCACTTCAACGTTCTATCATGTATCAATTTGGAATATCATATCCAAAGCTGGAAGGCTGGATGTTTAACTTGGGAGATAGCAGGAAATAGATTAATCATCTCCTCTTCAGTTGCTTTGATTCTCTAAGTATTTATAATCTGTGGTGACATCTGGATGCATTTTTGACAGAGGCACAATTATATGTTATTGATTTTTCAGAGGGGAGGAAAAAAATCCACAAATTCTGGTAAAGATCCAAATTCTTGAGGAAAAAGCTATACCTTCCTAGACATTAAACATTCCACTTCATCTCTAGGATGATAGATTTAAGCCGTTCGGATACTGACTATACTGTTGGAACTTTCCATCTGAGCTCATCACTGAAATCTTAGAGGTGATCTTTGCGGATTTTAACAGTACTATGAAAAAAAAGGTTTCATTCCACCCACATTTACCACTCCATCATAAACACCTTCCTCCTCAACAGTTACCAAACTTACATATAAAGTGTCTTAATTGCTGCCTCCTTCTTTGAACAGTAGCTGAAAAGATTATACTTAGTGTCTGGAATTGAATCCTAGTCATAAATTTCTCAATCCCAACACTGAACCAAGATCAGTATAGGTCTTTTGGTGACAGCTGCCTGTTCTCTGCGAATAAATTGTGTGTGGACTGGTATTTAGGAGCAGGTTCTTTTATCCCCAAGGAAAGCCTTTCTTTGCTGCACATTCGCCCAAGCACTTTCAGGTCTGACCACAAACTGCCACTTGCAGTCTACCTCCTGGCTCACAAAAACAGGCATTAATCTAAACGAGAAATCTCTTTCCTATTGCATGAGTGTTTAGAGATAAACAAAAATCACAAGTCGTTGGGTACTTGTCCCTGTTTGAAGCACATTAACTGGAAGCTGATCTACCTTCTGAATAAAGAAACTCTTCCACCTCACTGTGACATATAGTTTCTCTAATGTGTTGTGGGAAGCTGATGATCCATCCCACCACATGCCACAGACAATATATAACACCGAAAAGGAGCCGACTGATGAATTTTCCCTTAACTCATTCTTTTTTCTTTCTCAATAAAATAGTATTAAAGAATTTGCCTTTGGTTTTATATACTTCTTGGAAATAGGCTTATGCTGCTTTTTGCTATTTGTAATGAAAATTACTTATTTTGATGCCTGAGGAGTATAGATGTATGAATAACAATGTCTCATATCTAACTTTAATAATAAAATTGATCAATATTCTATTAAAGACATTATATTGGACTCATTAAAAACATACTTTGTTTATCAAAGAGGCTGCTATTTTCTGTTTTAGAATGATGGGATTATCTCACTATTTCGTGCTATTAAGTGACAATTTCATAGGCAACAAAACCATTAGCAGGGACCAAATGTATCCCTTGTCCATAATATCTGATTTTAAAATATTCACTATTTACTGCTATGTGAATTTTTCTTTTCTTGTGTGAAATCATCACACCTTCAGATTGATTAGAATTGCATTTGTATTACTTCTTAAATGACTAATGACCCAATTTTGAACCATTTTTGAAGCAAGAACGTAATGCAATATAGTAGGGATAACTAAAAGCATTAATTTTATGAAAATGAATAACATTCAAGTGATGGGAAAACTTTTTCATTCCTTCGTTCCTTCCTTCTTTTGTTCTTTTCTTCCTTCTTTCCTTCTTCCCTTTCCTTCTCTTTTCTTTCTTTGTACTTCATGCTGGGGATTGAACCCAAGGCCTTGTGTGTGCAAAGTACATCATCTACCACTAAGCTACATTCCCAGTCCCCAAATACTTTTTTTCCAAAATATTTTTTTAGAAGACAAATTGTACATTATTACATGAGATGAACAATGAACTCAACCATTGGAGTCCATTATATAAAGTTTTGGAATATAATCTGGAGGATGTAAGAGAATTTCAGGGAAAATAATAATTTCCAATTTATGAAAAGTATATCACTTCCTCTTTCCTTTGTCATTATTATTTTAATTAGTGCATTATCATTGTATCTATAAGCAGAATTCATTGTGGTATGGTTGTCTGTGGACATGGCATAATTTGGCAGATTTCATTCCCCAGTCTCCCAATGCCCTTCCTTTCTCCTTCCCTCTCTATTCCCTTCCTCTAGTCTATTTGCCTTCTTTTTTTTTCATGAGATATCTTTTTGATTTTTTTCTTTTTTTCTCCTCTCTCTCTCTAGCTTCCACATATGAGAGAAAACATTTGACTCTGATGTTCTGAGTCTGGCTTATTTCACTTAGTATAATGTTTTCCAGTTCCCTTCATTTGCCAGCAAATGAAATAATTTCATTCTTCTCATGGTCAAGTAAAACTCTATTATGTAAATAGACCACATTTTCTTTATCTATTCATCTGTTGATAGACTCCTAGACTGGTTTCATCACTTATTTATTGTGAATTATCCTTGTTTAGTTGTCTTTTAATTGCTTTTAAGTTCTCTAAAGACAATTCACATCTTTATTGTCTGTATCCGGGGTAGATCACTCTCACTCCCAGCCCTTATTGGACCATACTAGTTGGTCTGAGGAACTCTCCAGACTAAGTAGGACTAGGAGAGAGCTCAAATGGACCTATCCAAGGCCTGTCTTACCTTGATGGTGTGAATGAAAAGAGAGAGAGAGAGATTTGCAGGAGGACACACACACACACACACACACACACACACACACACTTACACCAAGTGGTTCTGGTTGGCCTTGGACCTGCTAGGTGATTTTGTCTTGACCTCTTCATTTCTTCATGATTTCTTCTCTTTTTGGGGAGGCAGGGTTCCTAATACTGTGGGCTTCAGGAGGAGGAATGGAGTAGATCTGCAGATTTTCTGTGATGGCAGGAGGAAGTCCCTGCATATTTTGAGTTCAGTATGTTTCCCAAAGTGTAGGCACTGATTCATTTCCTACATGATTTTAAAGATGAAATGCCAAATTTGCTATAGTTTATGTGGGGAGAATGTGTTTAGATAGCAGAGTGTGTCAAAACCTGAGTGTAGATGAAACAGAGAAATCAGAGATGGGGTGAGGCTGCCAGGAAAGCAGACGTTTCATATGTGGGCTGATGAAGTCACAGACACACTTATCCATATTGTCACCTTATGTCTATGCCTGGCATGACACACGACCAGTACAGGTGGTGGACAGTGCCCAATGTACCAGACATCCATGTAATGTTGAGTTTTACAAAGGCTTTTACGTTCAACTGTTTCCTCATCTGGTTAGAGTGAGGTAACTCATGCCCTAGGAGCACTGGGTTCCACCACCAAATGAAGCTGAAGTAACAAGGTTCTTACATATTTTCCTGGGAAAAATTGGTGACTTGGCAAATGACTCTGTGAGTAATGGGGAGATATTCTGCCTCCAGCCCCACGTGAGCAAACTTTGTGTCAGTGATTTTAATCACCAGTATGATCTCCTCACTAATAGATCACATGTTTAGTTGATAAAATTTGATTAATTTAATACATATTTGCTGAGTCCCAATCATGAGCTAAATCCTTGGCCAACAGTTATGAAAATATATGTTATTGGTCTATATAATTAACTATATTAGAAGGCAAACATCTGCTAGTGCAATAAAAAAAGTAACCAAAGCTACGGGACTGAGGGCGTAAGGGAAGGATATGCATTCATTTCCAGCTTGGGTAATTGACTTGACCTCTGTGGTCGCTTTTGTAAATATGCAGGTGAGCTTAATGACTTTTGTGAGGTCTATGTGAAACAATAGAACTTGGAACATTATAGGTTTCTTCACAGGTACTTTCTCTCTCTATCTCCTCCACTCCCACTCTGTAATTATAGTGGAGTGAGGGAACTGAGGTTTGTTTGCTACTGTGTCCCAAACAAGATCTATTCTTTGTGCTTTGCTTTAATTATGCTCAATAACTATAGACTTAGACAAATAGTTCACTGGTAGCGCTTAGGAAAAGACCAAAAATGTGTGAGTGTGTGTGTGTGTGTGTGTGTGTGTGTGTGTCTGAGAGAGAGAGAGAGAGGGAGAGGGAGGTGGGGGGATTTCAGCACTGTCAGTGAAAAACAAACAATCAGGTACACAGACTTGTTAGATGCATTCAAGTAGATGGAAAAACATGAATTCAGCAAAAGTACAAGTTGACTCTAAGTTACATGAGATAGTGAGAAAATAGTATGCACTTTTCTCCTGCTTTGGCCAGCTGCTACTACTGAGAGTACTCTAATAATGCATGATCAGAAGTGACATTTTGCAGCAGTGCTGTGATTAGAAGCATATATTCTACCTTGTTTATCAGTGATACTCTGAGTCTTTCCTAAGTCCTGCCTCCTTCTCTTGAGATACTCAATGAGTCTCAGTCATTTATTAATATCACCCAATGTCACCAGATTATACAGAGAAGAGTTGGTAAAAGCTGAAGAGGAAATCTTTAGCCCAACAATTACTATTATTTTATTGTAACCTATGATACCAAATAGTTAATCTGGGCCAAATTTACCTCCAGAATAAGCTCATTATAGAACAAGCACTTAATAACCAATTATTTCAGCAAGTAGACCTGCTGTAAGAGGATATTATTCGTCTTCTTAGAAAATATTACTACCACCACAAACCCATACCATCCTGGATCACCCACACAGTTCTTATGAAAAGTAAGCTAAAAACTCCAAACAGAGAGGCAGACTAGCTCATCTCTCTTTCATTAGGCTAGTTTCTAATATTTTTTGAGGACAACATTTAACCCTCTCAAGTTGTAGTTTTAAGAAGCTATGTGAGTTAATGAGAAAGTTGCCGAGCTGACAACGTGGAGCCTTCAGTGTTGGGCACTGATTTGGTCAGTGATCCTGCCACACACCTCTACCATCCCCCAGGCCATTGGGTTTGAATACTGAAGTAGCACCCTCTTATCCTCCCACATCTACCCCTTTACTCCTGTTCTGACCTTGAGAATGCCCACGTCCAACTGCCCTCCACTTGCACTTCTGTTGTGCAGCTGCTTTGAAATATTTATTTATATTCCTGACCAGAATGCCAATAATAATAATAATAATAATAATAATAATAATAATAATAAGGATTGAACCCATTGGTGCTTAACCATTGAGCAATGTCTTCAGCCCCTTTTATTTTTTATTTGGAGACAAGATCTCACTAATTTGCTTAAAGTCTCACTAAGTTGATGAGGCTGACTTTGAACCTGTGATCCTTCTGCCTCTGCCTCCTGAGCTGCTGGGAAGAATGCAAATTTTTTTGAGAGAAAGGACCTTGTCTCATCATTCCTTCATTGCCCTTTGCACAGAGATTTGAGATAGGATAAACATTTGCTAGATAAATACTCAGTTAAGACGACCAAGTCATATACTGTGAGTGGGTATCAGAGTCCAATTTCACAGAGCATTCATTGTCAGTTATTTTCCATTTTAAAATTGAATCTAATTCAAATTGTATATGTTATGGTTTAGCTCATGTCTGGGAAAATACAAGAAGGTTTAGAGGTGAAATGATTGGGCTATGAGAACCTTAACCAATCAGTGAATTAATCCCCGATAGGGATTAACTGAGTGGTAACTGAAAGCAGGTAGGGTGTGGCTGGAGGAGGTGGGATACTGGGGGCATGCCTTTGGGGTTGGTGTTTGTGGTGGTGAGGAGAGCTCTCTCTCTGCTTGCTGGAGCCATTTTCCCAGCTGCTTTCCCCTGCCACACTCTTCTGCCATGATATGCTGCCTCACTTCAGATCCTGAGGAATGGAGTCGGTCATCTATGAACTGAGACCTCTGAAACCATGAGCCCCAAATACATGTTTCCTCCTTAAAATTGTTCTTGTCAGGCCTTTTGGTCACAGAGGTGAAAAAAGCAGTATATTATAGTTTGAAAAACAGAATAAAAATTAAGCTCAGATTATATACATATTTGGTATCTCTAGAGCCCATATTGCTAAATGGGGGCTCTTTCTGGTCTGAGGGTTGTATGGTCTAATTGTCTTTAAAGGAGATTTAAAAAAAGAAGTAGGTATTTGGAATCTGTACTAATAAGATAACATTAAACTGGTATAAGCATGTTTCATTAGCTAGAAGTAAATCCCTAATTAGTTTAAAGCTGTAACATGTTAAACAAATTATATTTATATTGTCAGATAATACCATATTGAAGAAAAATTATCCATGTTAGCCAGATAAAAGTACAGCATACATTACTCAATTTCAGGGATTCAAGATATGAGAACTAAAATACTCATTAGCATTTTTCACTACAGGAGCCAGAAGTTCAAAAGCATTCAGAAACTTAAATGCTGGTGTTGGTTGGTGGACACCATGCAGAGAGGTGGGTCCTCCCTCTCTAAAGGGATCAGCTGTTGACAGCTCCAGGGTATGGCTGACACATGGAGATAGGGCCCAGGCCTTTTCACAGGAGGAGGGAAGTTACAACCCTACGCAATTGCAGGACACATCTTGAGTTTTCAATGGATAAAAATACATTTTTTTTTCCCCATAAAAATCAAGTGCAGGCCAAAGGAAACCAGTGTGTAGGTCAGAATTAGTTCCACAGGTTGTTAGTTTCTAAACGAACCACATGATCCTTGCGATCTTTTACAAATTTTTATTGGTGCATTGTAATTATACATAACAGTGGGATTCATTATGACATGCAATCTTTAAGTTATCATCTAAACCTAAGGTATTGAACTTAGTAGTAAATTGTTAGCAAGTTCATTTAGTTAGCAAGACTTCTTCCATATTTTTGTCAGATGTTTCCCATTTTACTTTTACTTTAAATTATCGAGTCATTATGTAAACAATTAATCATAAGTTTTTATCTGAGGTAAAAAAATTAAAAAAAGATTTCTACAAAGAACAACTGATGAGCTTGACTGTGTAAAACCTGTGTCAAATCTCCAGTATTTCCATCTCACATCCTTTCATCTCAACTTTTTGTGTCTTTTTGGAGATAGATCCATCCATTGAGAATGTTATATGACATTTTGTGTGTGTGTTGGGGGGGATGAATGACATTTTGGGGGAATAACTGGGGGAAAATAATCTGATATTATTTAAGTCTGACATTTTGGGGAATCTTTGGCAGAGAAGACAGCTACAGGTATGCAGGTGGAGACGTCTGGTGGCTTTAACACAAGAATCACTAATTTGTCGAGACTCAGACCTATTCACTTCACCATGCTCACATTAAGAACACTGTATGGAGAGGCAGATGTCAGCGAGCACTTGATGTCCCTAAATGCAATTGCATTCTAAAGCCACACTAACATCTAACCATTTTGATAACAGTTAATTGTTAACAGCAAATGCTTTCTCTGATGTCTTGGGAATTTCATCATATGCCAGAATCTCAAAGAGAAACTCTGAGGCTACATTTAATGGTATGAATTAGATTAAGTGTTTTGAATGATTTAACTACTAAGATACTTTGAAAAGTTGATAGATGTCGAAAATGTCTTCACTCTTCCTTCACATTATTCTAATCATGCCTCCTTGACAACCTCTGTTAGAAGGCAGCAGCCTCATAGCAGATCCACCCTTTCCATACGTTTCCATTAAATCCACACAATTCAGTGATCAGGTAATTTGGCATTCATTCAGTAACAATCTTCAGTACCTACTCGACAGAAAGCTCTGTGCTGGGCAGTGAGGATAATAGGTTAGGTGTGACACATGTCCTCAAGCCCCCTGAGAGTAACAGAAGATTTCTGGAATGGAAGGTAAGGCCCTTGACAATCTGTACCCTTCTTCATTCAAAAGGCTGGCATCTTGAATATAATGGGAACACAGACACATCCTTGCCTTTGTAGGTAAATAGCAAATAAAAAATCTCATAAAATTGGACAAATAACAAAATGAACTCAGTGCACATAAAATTAGACAAATAACAAGTAGTTTTCAATTCTCTCAAGGATTGCAAAGAAACTCAGAAATTGATGGCAGCTTCGTTGTCATCTTTTAAATTCATCACTTGTCATTATCTCCTGTATGTTATATGCTACCAAGATAGACCTGCTTATGGGTCTCCTAATGCAGCCCATTACTTCATGCCTTGGTGTCTTTCCATATGCTGGTCTCTCTGCTTGGAACCCTCTGACTTGCCATGATTTGTCTTCCTGGAAACTCCTATCCATCTTCTCAAAGCCATCTGTATCAGACATCCCTCGTGCACCATTTGAGGATCTCCCACTCTCACCTGTGTTTTATGCCATTGACTGTGGTCGTTCTGTGCAGGCTTTGACTGGCTCCTGTGGTGCATCTGTCACTACCTTGCTTCTGGCCCCCACTGTGTGCCTCACTTTCCATGCTCAGCTCCAATACATGGAGAATGCAGAAGTGCCTCCCATGAAAATGTGAGGGACAAATCCTGGGTAATCCTGAGATAGTTTGTACATATCCTTGGAGGATCTTCTGAGGAAAAAAAAGCGGGGGGGCGGGGGAATGAAAAGAGAAAAGATGGGAGATAGGAAGAAAGTAAGAGAGGAAGGAAGATATGAAGGATGGAAAGAAAACGGTATGTACATAACTAAGTCAAGCTAAAATATGATAGATGCCATCAGGAAGATACCAACACAGAAAGTATACTGAGCATTCAGGAAAAAATCAAAAAGTCATAATGCAAACCCGGTGTGGTAACAGAGTGACTCAAACACACAGTAAAATGAAAGTGGTAATTAGTATTTGCTAAGTGGTATGGACTGGTTGGAAATTCTAGTTGTAACAGAAAAGTCATCATCCCATGGTGTGAAGTCTGACCATGCGGTGAGAAAATGGAAGGATGAAGAAGCATCAATTCTCAAGATCTACACAAAGTGGAGAAATTCTCAGTTCCACCTCTTTGGAAGTTGTTTCAAAGATGGTGCAGTGGCAGGAGCCGGGAGCCAGTCACAGAAGCATGGGAATTGGCAAGAGTGATTTAAGGCTTTCTCTCAAATGATATCACAATACTAAAAAGTGGGACTAAAACTTCACAATGACCAGCAATTCAGTACGAATTCAAATGACTACAAGAGGCTGGGGAGAATGGTGAGGAGGGAGAAAATGGGAAAGACTGATCAATCGTTACTGTTACAGTTAGAGGTTCTGGTGGGCTATTGCACAGAAGGTGACTATAAATAACAATAATGGGCTGTACACTTCAAAAAGCTAGAGCAGAGGATTTTAAGAGTTTTCACTTGAAAGAAATAGTAAGTGTTAGAGGAGACAGATATGTTTGACCTGATTTAAGCATTATACAACAAATCCATGTATTGAAACATCACATGATACCCCATTAATATGTATAATTTTTATGTTGTTTCTTATCAGTTTCAAACAAATTTAATTTAAATAGAAAACTTCAAACAAAAATAAATTATTTTACCAAACTGGTAAAACTCATTCTTTTTGCATTTTGTCAGGTTTTGATTTTATATTTACATAAAAGAAAAACTATAGTGTTTTGGCTCTGAGCAGCTACAGTGTGTAAAAAAGCTGTGAACATTTTCAACTATAAACATCCAACATATGGAGAAGCCACTGACAGTGATTCCTAAACATTGTTGACACAATAAGTACCAAGGAACTTATTAAACTATAGATTTTCGATCCCTATATTAGACCTTCTAGATCAGAATTTGGGGGTATGACCCAGAAATCTGTTTTTAATATGTACCTCATGTTATTGTGCTATAATCCTAAAACAAAGGCTCAAATAAATATGCAAAACTTGGGTTAACCAGTCAAAAACATATGTATGTTTATTAAAAGAAAATGTGTAAAGGCCAACAGCTAATGAATTTTCCAATTCATTGTAATTAGTACAATAAGTGAAATACCTATGATTTTATGGAAAGGAAATATGTTCTTTGACTCTAGCATTAAAAATAGCAATTTGTTTTGAAATGTTGGTCTAATCAGATGGAATGTAAATCTTAAAAAGTCACTCAATATAAAATAAAAATTGATCATTGTGTTGCAAAAGACAAAAAATGTAAAGCAATAAAAATTCATGAAGGCATCATGAATCAATGGAAAGCGTGTCCCCATGTTTCTTTATTTTCCCTCTGTACTTTGCTGTACTTTAGACTTTGAAAGCTAAATGTCCCAGAATCTCACAGTTTGTGAGGCACATCTGTGTTTAGCACCCAAAGCACCATTACCAAGGGTCTCCTTTACTCATCTCTGCAAGAAGTCCAGGCTGTAACAACCTACCCTTCCCAGGAATTCTGGACCTCTAGGGAGTGGTCACATGTCCTTATTTCATCTAGGTTGTACTCTGCTCCTCCAGTCAGCTCTCTGGTTCTTTCTTTAGAACATGGCTCTTGCTATCTATCCTGAAAACTCTTCTGGCTGTTGTGCCCCAGCACCTTGGACTGAGGCTGTTATATGGAGAGGTGAGAGTTGAGACCAGGCTGTGGTAATTTAGAGAATCCTGTTAAAGTTTGATGGTACTTGGAGGACATAACAACACAGAACTTAAACATGTATATGCTGCTGTTTAAACGTTACTATGGCCCTAAGACCCTCACTGTTGATCCCTTAGCATGCAGTTTGCCTGGTTGCCTGTGGTTTTACTGTATTATAGGCCAGTCAGGCTATTTAACCTCTGGATTGCTGCTGAGATAGGGTGCAGACTGCTTTTCACAGTGGGAGCACCTCCAGAATATCCTCCTTTCTCTAGAACCCTATCACAAGTCCTTGAATTCCAGAAGGAAATTCCAGAAGGAAAACAGTTTTTCCCCTTCCCACTTCCTATGGTCACTCTCATTTAGGACTGACCATTTGCCAAGGTAATAATCATTGGGAATGTCATTTACCTCGAGAAGGAATTTCAACTCCACATTCAATGTTATGGTCTTAGCCTTTTGTATCAAAAATATATTGGATCATAGGATATCTCAATTTTCATTAATATATGTCTCAAGTATGCTTATTCAGAATCAGTGTAATTTTCATAGTCTAGGTTATTAATCTTAAATAACATACCCTGTTAAACTTTAGTTTGTCAGATTGAGTAGTAATACATTTCCATATTAAAGAATATTTTCCAGTATGGTGCTCTGAATAGGTCAATATAACCTTTTAACTTTTTTGAGATCTAATCCCGGTGTCCTTAGTGTGATAGTTTGAGTAATAGTGTGAACATGTATAAAAATTCATAATATGCAAGCATAGAACACACTAACATAATTTAGATAATAAAAATCTATTAAAATTAATCTTATTTATCTTACTAACCAGAACTTTAATCTCCCAGACTGAAGCATCAGAATTTGGAATCCAATCATACACATGAAAAGTCTCTCCCACACAATATAAATGGATGAACAATTGTCCTTTCTAGTGGTAGAGTCTCTGCATTCCCTACTTCCTAACTAAGGAGATTATCTCCTAAAAGATCAAGTCCCCATCCTTTAGAAGGCAGAAATAGCCTGAATCTTATAATATTTTTTTCTATTTTTTCTAATCTCTCGCTGTCAAGACCCTGCTTAGTATAAATTATTTTATTTGTTTACTGGGTTGCTTGCTTTGGCTTGATGGTTTGGTTTGCTTTTGGCTTAGGAAGCACATTGTAATAGTGGGAGGATTATCCAGGTACATGTCTTGTTTAAGCTACTGCTGTTCATTCTCCTCTTCAGAGTTAATCTTGGTCTTCATTTTCCCAATTACTAAATGAGAACAAGATAATACTTGCCAAGTGTGGATTAATCTATATAAAAGCACTAGTCAATTGCTAAGTAGTTTTGCTCTTGCTACTTATCTTCAATAAGAAATTATCTCAATGCTGTGTAGGTGACACTAATTTGTTCAAGTCTAGTGAGAAAAAACACAGCAATGCCCGACACTGGCATGGAACAGTAATAAAATGTCATGGCCCTTTCCTTAAAGATTGCATATTTGGATTGGATATGCACATCCAAATACACAAACCTCTCCACTAATATGTTAAGAATGCTTTGACACTGAATTTATTGGCTTTTAATTGGCAAATGAATACAATTTCTCGAAAGCTTTGGAAACTTCTGTTCTTAGTGGAATAATAGGTAGAAATACAAAGTATTTTTTTCATGCTTCAGTTCATGCCTTTTTTAACCTTCTATTTATCTTAACATAAACCTTAGAAACAGGGAAAAACTTAGTACAAAAGAAAAAATCCATCTTGCTTCCAAGACTTGTGGAATTCTGTCCTTGCTATTCAAAGTTGACTTATTCTAATTTTTCTTTGTTTAATTTTAGCTACATGAGGCGTGTGTATCAAAGACATCCTTTGCCATTTTAGTCTAAATTTATTTTTCAATCCCTTGTTCCCCTCTACACACTCAGTAAAATAGCTTCAAATAGTAAACACACAGTTCGGGCAAGTAGGCTTTTGCTGGTCAAATAGTTCCCAAATGAAATTAATTTGAGCATTAGAAGTAAATAGAGTAAATGAGAGACAAATCAATGCCATCTGCATTATGAACTCCTAGAGAGCACAAAAGAAGTTTTCCTAATTATCTAATGTTACAGCTAGAAAGAATGTGTGTCTTGCATTTCTCACCCAGCCAATGTAGAAAGCAGAGTGCACGACTGCTTCTAGATAAAAAGGAGTAACTTGTGTCAGAGTAAATTCCTGCTGTAAACAACCATGAGTGCTGAATAAAATACACAAACAGATGTTGAAAATCACCAGGGAACATCCAGAACAGTCATGGTGATGATGGAGAAAAGGGACCTTTTTCTGTTTGTTTGTTTGTTTGTTTTTTGGTACTGGGGACTGAACCCCCTGAGTGCTTAACCACTGAGCCACATCCCCAGCTCTTTTGAAACAGTTTTTTTAGACACAGGCTCTTGCTGAGTTGCTCAGGGCCTCACTAAGTTGTTGAAGCTGGCTTTGAACTTGTGATTCTCCGGACTCAGCCTCCTGAGCAGGTGCCTGACACCTGCTTGGTGAGAGAGGGATCTTTTGAGAGGCCAGCCGAACATTCTATACACCATTTCTGGTGGAGGCGTCTGGCATTCTTACGCTGCATTTGTGCGAGGGGAAAGAGGCCATGCACAAACCTGTTCAAAGGCTAAAATGCTGGGCACAGATTTTGGCAGTGTCACTGTGTTGGGAGTGCTATGGACTGAATGCTTATGTTCATATTGAAGCTCTAACTCCAATATGATGGCATTGGGAGATGAGATCCTTGAGGGTAGTTAGGATTATAGGAGGCTTCAGGTAGGACTCTCAAGATGGATTTAGCAACCTTATAAAAAAAGGAAGAGAGAGACCAGTCTCTCTTCATATGCATGAGCCAAGAAAATGCCATGTAAAGATGTAGCAAGAAGGCAGCAATTTGCAGGCCAGGAAGAGAGCCTCCCCAGAGGCTGAGCATGCTGGCACCAGGACATCAGACTTCCCGCCCCTAGAAGAGTGAGAAGATAAATTTTGGTTGTTTAGATCACCCTGTTAATGATGCTTTGTTAGAACAGCCTAAGATGACTAAGGGCAAGAATTATAAAAATTAAAGATTGGTCAAGGAGAAGGATGTTTGGAATATACCCAAGACTTCCAATTGAGATGAATGAAGGATTTTGTCCTAGATAAAGAGACAAATGTAGAATAGACAGGCTATCAAAAGCCTGAAACATAACTTCAAAATACCTGAAGCTCTAACTGGGTCAGAGTTGCCATGGCTTGAATGTGTTCCCCAAAGTTCATGTATTGGAAACTTAATACCCAGGGCAACAATGTTAAGAAGTTATAGCAACACAGAAACCACTAGACTAGAAAAGTTTGCTTGTACTGTACCTTCCAGTCAGAAGAAAATTAAAACATCTCTGAAGAGAGATAACATCATGAGGAGATGCAAATATTCTGCATTTTATTTATATATAATATTCAATATTCAATATTTACATAAAAAGTTTTTTAAAAAGCAGGCATGCCAAGATACAAAACCATCAAACTAAAAATTCAAGGTGGAGGGAATAACAAATGCAAGTTATCTAGATGTTGGAGTTCAGAGGAAAAAAACCCTTAAAATAATGTATCATTACATAAAATGAAATAGAGGAAAAAGATATGTTAGATGAAGAGTTTTTTTTTTCTTTTATAAAGGAACAGTAAGGAAAGAAAAAACTCAAACAACATGTTTACTTAATTTAACCAACCTGACCTTTTTAGACACTGCACACATCCATTGAAGAGTACTCTTTTTTTTTTTCCAGGTGCATATGAAACTTTTACCCAAAACAGATGATGTGTTATTCCATAAGGCAAGTCTCAATAAATTTCAAAGGATTAAAATTATGTATAGTATTTTCTCAGGAAACAGTGGAACTACACTCTAAATCAATAACAAAAATTGTCTAATTACTTGAAATCAGGTCACATACTTTTCACTACCTAATGTTTTAAAGAGAAAAACCTCAACAAAATTTAGAAAAACATTTAAATGAATAATAATGGTAATATGATGGTCAAAATGTGTGTAGTTAAGCTAAAACAGAGCTTAGAAATTAATGGCTCTTAATGTATGTATTAGAAAAGAAGAAATATTGAAAATCAATGTTCTAACTTACACGCCAGGAAAAAACAAAAAACAAAACAAAACAAAACAAAAAACCAAAAAAGCAACAACAACAACAAAAACATCAAATCATACCCAAAGAAAACAGAAGGAAAAGAAGAATGAAGAGAATGTTTTAGTCAATTTTTTGCTGCCGTGACCAAAAGACCTGACAAGAACAATTTTAGGAGGCAGTTTATTTAGGGGTCACCATAGCAGAGGTCTTGGTCCATAGACAGCTGTTTCCATTGCTCTGGGCCCCAGATGAGGCAGAACTCAAGGTGGCAGAGTAGAGGAAAGCAGCTCAGAACATGGCGCCAAGGAAGCAGAGAGAGGGAACTCTCCTCTCACCACGGACAAAATATAAACCCCAAGGCAGGCCCAGTGACCTAACTCCTCTGGTTACACCATTCCTGCCTATAGTTACCACCTAGTTAATCCCTATCAGAGAATTAGTGACTGATTAAGTGAAGGGTCTCATAACCCTTTCATTTCACTTTTAAACATTCTTCGGTTGTCTCACACATGAGCTTTTGGGGGACACCTCATATCTAAACCATAACAGACAATAGCAGTAATCAATGCACTAGAAAGCAGATGCAGAATAGAAAATAAAAACAGAGCCAAAGATCCTTCTTTAAAATATTAATTTAATTGACAAATCCTGAATAAGACAGAACTTGGCTATATATTCTGCAGACATTAAAAAGTTGAAGAATTTCATTGAAATCAAGATAAATTCCTTAAAATACAAAACTTATCAAAACTGATCCAAAAGAACATTTGAGTCTTTCTATGTCTATAAAACAACAAACACCAAGAAAAGAAAAAGACGACTCCATTTCCTGCAAAGAAAACTGATAAATTTTCCACATATTTATGAAAGAAAGAATAGCAATCCTACAGTTGCCCATGTGTGTGTGCGCGCACGTGTGTGTGTGTGTGTGTGTGTGTGTGTGTGTGTGAGAGAGAGAGAGAGAGAGAGAAACACATTTCCAAGCACATTTATTTCAAGGATGTCAGAATTTTTTTTTTTTTTGTACCAGATATTGAACCCAGAGGTGCTTAACTATTGAGTTGTATCCCCAGCGTTTTTTAATTTATTTTTTATTATGAGACAGGGTCTCACTAATTTGCTCAAAGCCCCACTAAGTTTTCTTTGAACCCTCCTGCCTCTGTCTCCTGAGCTGCTGGGATTATAGACATGCACTACAAGGCCTTGAAGAAGAACGGAAATTTGCAGGCTAATTTCTGTTATGAACAAAAAAACCCCTAAATCCTAAACAAATGATTATTAAATTGAATAAAATGAATAAAAAGGATAATCATGATCTAGTAGAATTTATTTCAGGAATGAAAGGTAGGAGAACAATGGGAAATCTATTAATACTATTTTCCACATTAACAAAATGACAGAGGGATACTTTAACACAATTTTTCAGAAACTGATAATTCCTTTAGAATAAGAACTCAATAGTAGTGTAAGAGTATCAGACTGGGGTGGCTCAGTGGTAGAGGGCTTCCCTACCACATGTGAGACACTCAGCACCACATATAAATAAATAAAATAAAGGTATTGTGTTCATCTACAATTAAAAATTATTTTAAAAAAGAACTACAAACTGCTGTTTAAAAAATATGAATAATTCACTTAATTATCTTGATACAGCACTAACGTGAAACTTTGCATCAAACAATAGAGGGCCTAAATTATTTTCAGGCATACGCACAGACAAAACATTCTCCCAAAGTGACTTTCAATAATGACACAATGAAGTTCCCAGTAGGTTCTGAAAATTTCCACAAATTCATTCAGTAGCCAAAAACAATTGATAAGGAATTGATAGAAAAACAAAAAAAAATTTTTGAAAGAAAGACAACATGTTAACAATTCATAAGTTACAGAGGGGATTATAACATATTTAGTATGGAATATAGCAAAGGAACCATAAACATTTTATAGTGAATTTATTTTAAAATAATACTGAAAAATAAATGGAAGAAAGTTTCAAGACAAGGAGCCCAAAAGGAAAAAAATGAGAGCAGACAGAATTTAGAAAAAATACCCCAAATCAGAAATTAATGAAGTGAATAAAATTTATTTAAAAACAAAGGAAAAAGAAATTATCAAAAGTTATAAGCTGATAGTTGAATAACTGATAAAAATTCATCTGGCAAATTAATTGAGAAGGGAAAGGAAATCACAAATACTGAACAAAATGTAACAAAGAACGTATTACTAATAGAGTCAAATTCTTAAAATTCATAAAGGCACACCAAAAAGAACTTTTGCCATTAAATGTAAAAAATTGGGTGATGTGAAAAATACATATAATACAAATGATTATGGACAAAAAGCATACTTTAAAACTTCAAAAAAATTTAATTAATGGTAAAAAATGTTTTAAAGGTAAATTTCTTCAAACCTAAATGAAAAGGCTCATTCCTTTCATGTACAAACTATTTCAGAAGACAGAAGGGGCAAGTCACCTAATTAATTTATTAAAGTTAAAATTATAGAGCAATATTGCTAGTGTTCCTAAACACACAAACCCTAAATGCTATCATAGCAAATAGAATTTAGCACAGTACTACATATATAAAAAATTGAACAAATGAAACTATTTCTAAGAAAGGAATAATAATTAAGCATTAAGAATCTGTTAATACAATTTATCAAACTAACAGTTTTAAGGGACTATAGGGTAAGGTGGGCAAAAAGGAGAATCCAGCTTTAAAAATATTTATTTTATATTTTGAAAAGATCTGAAGTAATTACAACAAAACCTTTTCTCATCTGGGTGTGGATACTTGTGCATCTATATATTATTCTCTGTATGTTTTGATTTTGGAATTTTCCAGCCTCCTTTCTATTAGGCTGCAGCCAAGATTTCCTCTCTTATCAATAGATAAAGCTATTTCTTATTGAAGAAAGGCTATAAAAATCAACCTCCTACTCGTTTGGTTCCTTCAATTACAGTGGGGTTTTTGCCTTTGCTTATAAAAAATAAAATAAAAGTCCTCCGTGTTGCAGCAAATAAGAAAGTCAGATCGACCTCGAAGGTCAGGAGTGACTTTCTCTGAGGGTTCTTTGTTCTTAGCTCCATTTAGGGATTTGAGATGACAACTTCCTCTGTGTGAAAAGGAAGAGCCTGCTCTCTTGTGGGAAATTGTGGGTTCATGTGACTTGAGGAAACGCAGATCCTAGGATCTTGTTCAGGTTGGGAGGTGAGATGCTACAGCTTCGTGACATTTTGTGTTCTCCTTTAACACAGAATGTCCATTCAGGGCTGCTGGCCTCAAATAAAACTGCCTTGGAGCCACTATTAGAGGTGTTTGTCTCCGCATGATCTTCTTTCACCTGACGTGCCATTTGTCTCTCTCCTTTGAGAGACCTCGAGGAGAAGCAAAGGTGGAATTTAATCACTGAGGTCTCTGAGCTATTGAACTTCCAGTTGCAGAGATTCAGCTAAGTGCTTGAATCTTTTTTGCTGGGTGAAGGACTGAGTCATTGTTTTGCACTTACACTTATACCTATTTTTTTAAAATGATTGATTTTCTTGTCCATCATCATCATCAAATTGGACTATAACAATGCTGTTGATGATAGTACTAATTTCAGCAAAACTCAGGAGTGTTAGTCTTTTTCATGTCTTCAGACTTACCAGGCTTACCTGGGTGACTTCAGTTTTACTCTGGACTAGAGATGACCTTAGAGCACTGAACAAGATAATACGTGTCAACAGTTCAGCACAGTGGCTATGTATTGATCTGTGTTAGGTAACCTATGGTCTCTACCCCTAACTCTGTCTAAATTCTTTTTTATTTGGAGGAGATCACAAAAGGTGGGATTGAAAGACAAATTCCAGGTCTACTGAGGGACTTTGAGGAGGTATGCAGGCCATGAGTTGGAGGCTTTGAGTTGGAGCCATGACAGTGTTAGAAGGATCTGGGTTATCCTAGAATGTACTGCCCTCAGACCTGCCGTGGCCTTAGAAGTGGAGTGAGCAAACCTTGCTGTAAAGGTCAAGATAGTACATGCATTGGGTTTTGTGGACTATTCAGGGTTTCTTTCACCTATTCTTGATCTCTTTGTTGTATTTATTTTGTTTTTATATGGTTCTTTTAAAATGTAAAATCATTCTTAGCTCAAAGGCTTTATAGAAACAGATGGTGGGCTGGATTTGGCATGCAAGCTAGATTATTGATTTCTGCTAGAAATGACCCCTTCTGGTTGCCTCCCTTTGGCACAAGGAAATACACCCCTATAGTTCCTTACCTGCTTTCTGACTTTGCCTGTGTATCAGAGAATTTTATGCCCAGTGATGCACGATCCGCCTCCCAGGCCTGGACTGGATGCTGCATCAGGTCCTTTCTCCCAAGTTTCCCTAGGCCTGAAGAGTGCCCAGAGGGGTTTGCTTAAGAGGAGTTGCATGGATAGAGCTTGAGAGTGATGGTTGTGACCTCAACACATTTGTACACAAAGTCCTGGTGGTAGAGGGCTGAGGCAGGATGGAGGCTACTGTGGGGTTAGATCCTGATGCCAGCTCTCCTCAGGCTTCCTTGTCTTGACTTAGAACACCAGCATGTGTAAGAATTTTAAAAGTAGTTGTTATGTCATGTAGGTACATTTTCAATGGACTGTATAACCTTATTTTGTTTAGTAATCTGTTAGTTTATTTGCAGCTTCTATAAACTTGGACAGTGGTGCTTTACTTGTACTTTTACTCCTTACCTCACAAAACTGAGAGCAAAACTGTCCCAGGATACCCCGTACCCTCTCTGTGAAGAACCCAGCCATTGCTAAGTCAGTCCCAGGGTATCTTTCATCAATCTGTTGAAGATATATATTCTCAAAAATTGTTTGTCATATAAATCATACCCAACCAGAGAGACTAGAACTGGGCCAAACTGTAATCTTCACACAACCTGTCTCAGAAGTTTGGCCATGATATATATAATCTAAGAGTTGGTATCTCAGATCCCTTACTTCAGTGTTAAAAACTCAAATGCTAGACGAGCGTGGTGGCGCACGCCTGTAATCCAAGAGACTTGGGAGGCTGAGTCAGGAGGATCGCGAGTTCAAAGTCAGCCTCAGCAACTTAGCGAGGCCCTAAGCAACTCAGTGAGACCCTGTCTCTAAATAAAATACAAAATAGGGCTGGGGATGTGGCTCAGTGGCGGAGTGTCCCTGAGTTCAATCCCTGGTTCCAAAAAAAAAAAAAAAAAAAGACCTCAAATGCTTATCAGGGTCTGGATAATTAAAATTAAAATGAGAGAAGATCAGGTGTTAATGGAAACTACACACATAGAAGGGGTAAAGTACCATTTAAACAGGACAGCTGCTACCAGAGAAGAGTAATGGCCGAGTGTCACACAGTTCTACTTTTCTCAAAAAGATGGAACTATGAATTTATATACAAATTCCTATGATTTATATATAAATTATATGATTTATATATAAAATCTTCAAATTTTAAAAAGTTGATAATTAGTATAAACATTTAGAAGTTCGTGTTGGTCAAACTTTTCTGTGAGCTGGATTTAGTCCATGGAGAGACATCCTGTGTCCCTGGAGGACTCGAACTAGTTCAGGTTTCCTAGGAGGGGAAGCTCCTCTTCCATTCTTACTAATCTGGTGCAAACCTCTCATGTATTCTCTCTGAGCTGAAGATACAATGGAAAGAGCACATAATTGTGACTTAGGAGATTTAGCCTCTGAGTCCTGAATTGCCTTTGCTGTTCTGTGAGATTTGGAGTAAGTTTCTTATAATAATCCTTCATTCCCTCAGATCAGAGTGTTGGCTAGATCTTTTAGTTTCCTTACAACTTTCATATTTCATATTTAAAAAAATTTGTAATCAGAGATGTGACCTAAGGAAAATTTAAAAATGCCAAACTTTGTTTTGTAAAACTGCAGTGACTCAAAAGTTATAAACCTATTACCTATCACATTTTTTCCTATTAGGTAAGTTGTAATAGGAATTTGTTGAACTCGTTAGCTTGCAAATCATTTCAATACGTTACTTATATTACTTATATCCTGTCCATAAAAATATCATCTTTAGGGACTGGGGATATAGCTCGGTTGGTGGAGTGCTTGCCTAGCATGCACAAGGCCCTGGATTCAATCCCCAGCACCAAAAAAAAAAAAAAAATCATCTTTAGATTTGCCTTTCATTCTTAAAAAATATTCCTTAATATAAACAGTCTCTAGTGACCAAAAAGCATTTTCATTATCCATGTTTTCTCCAATGGGGGAAATGCCCCAACATTATACAACAGGGAAATTATGAACACATATTTTGCATATTGTTTCTTATATTTTGTCCTTGAGACTAGGCGGTATACAAAATCTGGTTTCTCTGCTACTAGAACAGAGTCCTTAGACTCAAGCAACACAACAAATGCAATGTGGTTGATTACATTTTCAAAGATGTGATAATATACCACAGGGAATGATGCCACAGTCTATTGGTAAAGGAGGAGACAAAGAAGGTATTTTAAAATCCTAAGCTGAGTGTCAGGAGGTGCAGGGAACAGTTTTGGAGATTTGGGTGGAAATGTGAGGCCCATCAATTCTGAGTAATGTCACAAGCCATTTTTAAGTAAGAGTTTTTTCACTGAAAAAATTATTGAGCTATAATTTACATGCCATAAAATTCACAGATTTTAAAGTGTACCTTTCAGTGAATTTTAGTGTATTTAGTTAGACAACCATCCCCCAAGTCTAATTTTAGGACATTTCCAGCACCCTAAAAAAAAAAAAATCTCATGCTCACTTATAGTTACTCCTCATTCCCACCCCTAGTCCCAGGCAAGCACTAATTTTCTCTCTTCCTCCATATGATTTTTTTTTGGTATTTCATATAAATGAAGCTATATATGTGATTTTATGCCTGGCTTCTTTCACTTAGCATAATGATTTTAGGTTTGGCCATGTTGAATTACTTTGTTTCTTTTTATTGCTGAATAGTATTCATGGAAACATCACATTTTGTTCTTCTGTTCATTAGTTGATGGACATTTGGGTTGTTTTCACCTTTTAGCAACTGAGAGTCATGCTATCATGAATAGACACGTACAAGTCTGTTTGTGAGAGCTAGTCAATTTTGAAGAGCTAGTCAATTTTGATTGGATAAAGAATTAAGATTTGCAGCTAAGTTGCCTTTTACTTGTTGTCATATAAATTTTAGGAAAATCAGCATATCTCCATATAAAATCATTCTCACTTGTATCTTGTTGCACGAGTGAAAAGAATGAATTTGCAGAAATCAAACAGGCAGTAGGAAGTAGCTTTGGGGCAGTCACAGGAGTTTACCAGATCAGACACGTGAACATCATTTGCCACGTAGAAGGAAAAGATTGAGAGTGGTTCTTCTTGGTCAGTAAGATGGTTGCACTCATTTCTGAAAAGTTTGTCTCTGAATGGTCAAGACAATTTTTCAGGGGACCTATAGGAGGAGTACCTTGGTCCTGGGATGTCTCTTTGTTCATTCAAAGACAGCTATAAGAGAGTTTTTGTTTTGTTTTGTTTTTCCTTTCTATATGCTCTGATGTCTGCTTTCCACAGGTATTACCTGGAGATTTCCCTCTCAGCCCTCTACCTGCCCTAATCCTGAGATGATGGCAGAGTAGAGCTCGGGCTCAGCAGTTTTCCTCCCTCCATCCCAGACGTAGGGGTTTATTATTAACATTAAGAGGTAAATATAATGAGAAACAAAACAATGTGGGAAGTGGCACTGTGTCCCTGGAACTGATAGTAGCAAGACAGTAGTTATTCCTTGATCTGTCAAGACACATGGGGTCCCTTTTCTCATGCAGTCTGAAATGGCTCTGGCAGGTCAGTAAGCTTCTCATTCTTAGGTGATTTCCGGCCATTGCTCTCATTCTTAACATGTTTCCTGGGTTGGTGAATCCCCCTTTCTTCCCATTGTTCTTTCAGCCTTTCCTTTGTCTCCTTAGCACCCAAGACTGAGGACAGAGGTAGGGGGATGTATGAATTGGTCTGCAATTTCTCAGCTCAAATGGATCTTCAGGGTTTCAGGTGAACCCCAATCTTTTGACTTCTCTGTTGATCCTGGTCACCTCTCCAATAAATGGAGGAAACAGCAAACGGGTTTGGATTCTGTAATCCAAACATCTTAGTGCATCCAATTGTCAGTCTATACGTTGAATGCTGCCAGAGGTAATGGTGATTTTTTTTTTTTTTTAAGAATGATTTTTGTAAGCATAGTCTCTCTCTCTTTTTTTTTTTAATATTTTTTTAGATGTTGATAGACCCTTATTTTATTCATTTATGTACATGTGGTGCTGAGATTCAAACCCAGTGCTCCATACATGCCAGGCAAGTGCTCTACCATTGAGCCACAACCCCAGCCCTCTCTCTCTTTTTTGAAGAAAGCTTTGGGTGAAAACTGATAACCCTGACAATACTCCATGCTTGGGGTCATTGCTGTTTGCTTCTTCCTATTCTCCATGATCATTTTAAATATAAAAATGATAAAATAAATCACAGAGTTATTTTTGCTTTAGAAGAGTAGCATCCTGCAATCTTTCCAGAATGTTAATGGTCATAATGACATCTTTAATAGAGACAGAGGAGCCAGTTAGCTAAGAACATTGGACACACCAGATTGAATTTCTTTTAAATCCAAACTCAAACTGTAGTGAGCAGTACTGCAGTAATATTATCTTATTATGCTACAATGACATTCAATAGAGAGGTTTCGTGGTCACCCCTCTCCCCCCCTTTTTTTTTTCACTCATTTAATTGGAATTCTTTTGGTGTCCTTGTCAGTTTTGAGTTAAAGTCTTGGTTCTACTAGCTGTCATGTGACCTTTCTAAGAGGCTAATAAAGAGGCTGACCAGTTACCCTGGTTTGCTCAGGACTGAGGTTTCCTGGATGACATAGTTGTAATGTTATAAGTGGAAGCTCAGGCAAAACAGGGCAAGTTGGTGACCCATTAAAAACATTGGGCATCAAATAAAGTATCATGGTAATAAACTCATCAGCAGGCTGCTCTAAGGATTCTGAAACAATAGTAGAAAGGATAGTAAAAAATTAACTTCATTTTGATAGTCTTTCCACTTGATTTTTCTCCATTTGACTTTCTACCACAGTTGATGAATCAAATCTTCCAGAATAATAGAATCAAATTAGTATGGATTTGTTTTATATAATGAAGATTAAAAAATAATTATGGTAAAATATACATAAAAATTTTGCCATTTTAACAACTTTTAAGTGTATAGTTCAGTAGTATAAAGTACGTTGACATTCTGTTCAATCAATCCCCAGAATCGTTTTCCTTCAGCAAAACTGAAACTCAATAGTTATTTTTCCTTTTTTAAATGTATTTACTGAATTTTATTGGTGTTTTGTAATAATACATAATAGTGGCATTCATTATGCCACATTCGTACATGCACATAAAATAATTAATCATTCCCCAGAATCTTCCCTTTGAAATGTGACACCTGGTAAACAACAACTCTCCATTGTTCTCTCCCTTCAGACCTGGCAAACACTTCTGTCTCTATAATTTTGACTCCAGGTACCTCACCTGCAACATTTATCCTTTTGTGTCTAATTTCATTTATCATAATGGCCTCAAAGTTCATCCATCTTTTAGCATATGTCAGAATTTCCTTCCTTTTTAAGACTGAATAATATTCCCTCATATGTCTATATATGTTTAATTTATACACACATCCATCAGTGGACACCTGGGTTATTTCTACCTGTTAGCTATTATGGCTTATGCTGCAGTGAACAAGGAAGACCTCACTGACATAAAAAAAGGACCCAATACTGGCATAGCCAAAAGTAAAATAGCTTGGACAAGAAAAGAATTGAGCTATGTACAGTCCTGGCCCTGCCAATAACTGAGGTATGACTATGAGTAAGCAACTTAAACTCCCTGGGCCTGCTACATCATTTACAAAATGAGGTCTTGGGCTAGATGACTTAAAAGGCCTTTCCCTTCTGTAATATTCTGTGTCAGCATGTCTTCATATGATACATTTTATTTTCTTTTACATACTTGCAATAACACATGGGAAACAATAACTCCTGTGCTGTATAACTGAAAGAATTGCTGGTGGGTGTGTAGAACCCTGAAAGTTGGATCAAAGGCATAAATTATCAAACCAATGAGGAAACAAGAGTAAATACACTCACACAGGAAGTGGGGCCTCCTCAACTGTCAGTCATATTTCTGAAGGATCTTACTGACTTCCCCTGGGCGGCTGTGGCCGCCATTTTTACTTAAGAGAAGCAGCAACAGAGTGATTTCATTGGTGAACTACAGTGGAAAAAAATTTCATTTGAAACTGTATTAAATGGAGGGTGCCTCTCTTTTAGTTACATATCATTTCTGGTTCAAGGGCAAGCAAGGTGAAGGGAGATGAACTGAAGACCAGGGCCATGCTGTGCTTGTTCACCATCAGCAGTTGGGGGAAGAACTGCTTCATAGCATTTGCCAATGTGTAAATCTTCCCACATATCCACTTTTCATCTACCAAGACGAGACCAGGTGGTTAACAGCATTTCTGCCATCTTAACCAGAGGCTTCCGTGAGCTGGTATAAATGAGCTGTAGCACACTGCTGAAAAGTCAATTTCCTATGACTGACATCAGGATTTGATAGGCGGAAGTGTGTTGATAATCTCTTCTTTCCCACTATTGCGGAGATTCTCCACTTTGACTGAATATTAAAATCATCAGGGTGATGTTTTAAAAACAGTAATGATCAGGTCCTATCCCAAACCTGTTAAATCAGAAATTCTTGTGATAGAGACATAGGCAGAAAACTTCCTCAGGAAGGGTTTTAATGTGCAGTTAGTGGCAACAAAATTGTTGCCACTAAGCTGTGCCCTCAAAAGCTCTGATTATATTCAATAATTGAGGTTCTTCCTGCCAAGAGAATAACAGAGTCAATGAGTAAAACTTAACAAAGCAAATGGATGCTATCCCAATCTACTGGAAAAACTGTTTGGGATAGGAAAGTTTCAAACTTAGGATACTAAGGTGAAGACTAGGTCACAGCTGACCACATGTGTCGGACCAGGCTGATCAGGCTGTACATATTATTCTAAGACTGGACAACTAAAAGGAACCACATGTTAAGAAAGGTAAAAGCTGATGGGCTGTTGATGACTCTGCCCATTGAGGATAGCTGTGCTATCCTCAGTCCTGCTCCATGTAACCAGGCCTGGCAGATCTTTAAGGAGAGAAGGAAAATCTGGTATGAAGATTGGAAAGTGGGAAGAAAGGAGGTTGTGATTAAAGAGGTGAAATTTAGAATTAAAACTTTCAGAATTCTGGAAAGGATTCAGTACAAGTTGGAGCTGGGTGTGTGGGTTGTTAGAAAAAGAACAGAGGCAGAGGAAACTGGAGTAGTAGAGTCCTTCCAAACCAGAGAGCCTATGGAGCATGTGATATGAGAGTTATCAGAAGTCACCCCCAGATGATGGAAGGGGATGGATGGAAGGAAGAAGGAAACAAGAAAGTAATAATATTATAAAAACTTTGAGCATCTGCCATGTGCTGGTATCTCAGGAGATGGCTCATATGTATTTTCTCATTGAATTCTCAAATCAGTCTTACCAGGTAGTGTCACCAGTGGTTGAAGTATGAGATGTGGGAATTAGGTAGTTTCTTAGTGCTGGTTTATTCAGCATGATCACACACTTACTTGATCTAACGCTAGTCTCAGCCTAGTTCTAGTCTCACACTGACATCCCAGTGCTTACCACGTGACTTAAGACCAGCTTCAGCTGGGAGTCAATCAGACCCGGAAGGCATGTGGAGGATTCACTGCAGTGGGGAAGCAGAGGCTGGAGACTGTCTTCTCCAACATCTCGTCGAACTCTAGGCTCACCCTGTCCCCGGGTGTCAGCTCTTTGGGGTCCTCAGCTATCTGATGTTGGGTTGGGCCCTCATCTCAGCTTTCCACCGTCCCATCTTCTGCTCTCTGGCCGATCTTCTTGTAATTCTTCTTGTGTCTGTCCTGGCCTGTTAAGGTGGATGGCAATGAGGGTGTCGGGTGTGGTTGTCCTAAACTCTCATTGGTTAGACCTCTTTTGGGGGATCTCTCATTGGTTACGCCTTTGTAATGGTTACATCATTGGGTTTTGCACAGTCACACATAACACTGCATTATTCATATAATATTCCATATAGTAAAGTATAGCAATGTAAAGCAGGATGTCACTCAACAGGTAGAGACTATTACTACAATTTTAATTTTGTAATTAAATTATGAGAAATTATGACTTCCAGAGGCTACATATTTTTTCCCAAACTTGTGCAATGTGTTGTAACTGTAACTAGTTTGCAAAATCAAATCTCTGACTCTACAATCCATTATTTTAATCACTATATCACTTTTATATTATCATTATAATTATTAGCACATATTAATTTTATAAGTTTATAAGTGAGTTTCATTGTGACATTTCTGTACATGTCTGTAACATTCTTTGATTGTATTCACCTCCCAATTCACTTTCTTATGCTCTTTTCTCTTCCCCCAACCTAATTCTCATTTCCTAATAATCCCCCTTCTACTTTACTATTGTTTTTTAAAAAATTACTTTAATATTTTTCTAGATTCCACATGTGAGAGCTGGCTTATTTCATTTATCATGATAACCTTTTTCCTGAAAATGACATGATTTCATTCTTAGATATGGGTGAATAATACTCCACAAATTTCTGTTTGTTGAGCATATATCATATATGTGCCATTTTTCTAGTTTCATTATCTCCTTGAATTCCCACAAAGAGTGAAATTTTGTTATCCTTACTTCACAGATTGAAAAAAACTTAGGGCAGCAGTTAAGTGGCTTTCCATGGCCAAAGTTGGCAGAAAAACCAGGACTGATATCAAAATTTAAATAAGGTTGCAAAGACCATGATGAATCCAAAAGTCCTGGTAGAAAAGTTCTTGAGATTTTAGGAAATGTCATGAAGCTCCACAGATGACTGTGCTGAGAATAGGAAAGTCATCAGGAAACCACAGGAAAATAATCAGGAAACCAGACAGTATGATTTTCAAATAAAGGAAGCAAGATATGGCCAGGGCAGAATAATTGGCACTAAGTTTGCCCTTTCGTGTGAACAATGATAAAACTGGAAAAAATAGGAGATAACTGTTTTCAGGCATCTAACTCCTGAAAGTAGGGCAAGGCAAGATGGCTCTCCATATTTGCCCAGCCTCTTTACCTGGAGACAATCTCCTGAGGGTAAGATGGAGGTGGAACCAAATAGAATTTGGAGCTGTTGAATTGGTTGCAGGAGAGAGAGAGAGAGAGAGAGAGAGAGAGAGAGAGAGAGAGAGAAAGATTTCAGAACTTTTGTGTGAAGATTTCCCACAAATTCTTGGCTAAGATCTGATGAAGAAAGCAGCACAGATCAGGAGCCTTGGGAGAAGTGATGACTAAATCCAGTGTAGAATCCAGATTGTATCATAGAACAGAAAGAGAATATTAGTGGAAACACTGATAAAATCCAAATAAAATCTACAGTTTAATTAATAGTAACTTACCAATGTTCATCTCTGAGTTTAAACAACTGCATCATGGTAATGTAAGTTAAGATGTTAATGGTGGAGAAAATTGGGTGAAAATAAATACTATCTTTGCAACTTTTTTGTGAACCTAAAATCATTTAAAAAATGTTTTTAAAAAATCAATGATATAAACTATCTGAACAACATTATCATCCAAATTGACTTATTTACATAGTAGGACATTATATACCACTCTCAAACATATATTCTCTTCTATACTTCAGAATATAGAACATTCTCCAGGACACACAATAGGAGTCATAAGTTAAATCTTCCCAAATTCCAAAAACCCAAAATTTTGTAATTAATATTTTCTGACTACAAAGAATTATATTACAATTGAATAAAGAAATCTGTAAGAATTAATATTAAACAAGTAAATACCACATTTCCAAATAATCCACAGGTCAAAGAAAAAAGTCATAAGGGAAATTAGAGATTTCAAACTGAATGACTAGGAAGACAAGCACAAAGCTTTTAAAATTTGTAAGTTACAGCTAAAGTGGTACTTAGAGGAAAATTATTGCTTTAAATACTTTTAGTGATAGGTTATATACCAATTATGTATTTTCCAACTTAAGAAACTGCAGCAGGCGGGGAGGAGAAAATTGAACCCAAATAAGGAGGAAGGAAATACAAATATTTATGCTAAATATGAGCATAAATTAATAAATCAGATAAATAACAGCACAAGAATAATTAAACCCACAAGTTTGCAAGAGTCATAAAATTTACAAACCATTGCAAATGGTTTGCTCTGCTGAAGAGAAAAAGAAAAAAACCCACAAATTACCAATATCTGAAATGAAGTGGGTATTCTTTCAACAAGATAAAAAGGATAATATGCTGATTTATAACCATCTTTGAAGGACATCAAAAGGAAAGTAAAGGATAAAATTGATGTTGGTGAATTTCATAACTTAGATGAAAGGATTGAATTCTTTAAAAATGCAATTTACCAAAACCAAGCCAAGAGGAAAGAGAAAAATGTGAATAGTACAATACTATGAAAGAAATTGAATTTGTAACCCCAACCCTTCCCATTCAGAAAACTCCATGAAGAGAATGTCTCACTGCGAGTTAACATTTAAGAAATAAAATATCAACCTTTACAAAGTCTTTAGAAACTAGAAGAGAAAATTCTTATTTATTTTATGTTATGAAAAAAAAAACAGAGAATGAAAAGAAGAAACTAAATTGAACTCTCAAAATTCAAACTTCTTAAGTCATTAAAAATGAAAAGGCAAACTGAAACTGGAAGAAATTATATATATATATATGCATATATATATATACACACATACACATAAGTAATTTCTCCCAGTTTCAGTTATATATATATGTGTGTGTATATATATATATATGACAAAGAACTTGTGTTACCACAATTCAATGTACAAAAGCAAGCGACCCAGTAAAAATGTATAACAGGATTGAACAAAGACCTTAAAAAATAAGATATACAAATGGTCAATAATCATATGAATGATAGAAATATAATTAGTTATTTTGAGATAAGCAAATTAAAATCAGCCTGAATTACTTAATTTTCTATGAAATGCTTAAAATAAAATGACTATGCCGAGAACTTTCAGAGATGTGATGCTATTAAAGATTGTTATTTTACTGGTGAATGAAAATTGTATAGTGTCTTGGAAAAGAGTTTGCCAATTTCTTTAAAGGTTATATGTGCACCTACCATATGATTCAGTAATTCAATTTAAGTCCATAAAATACCTATACAATAGGTTTATAGCAACTTCTTTTGTAATAAGCCAAGCATGAACCATCTCAAATGTGTATCCACAGGTGAATGAATAAACACATTGTGGCATGTTTGCATGATAGAATACTATTCAGCAATAAAAAGGAATAACACAAATGGTATGAATCTACATTGTGTACAATCACAGGAATGGTTGTACCCCATTTGTGTACAATGAATCAAAATGCAGTCTGCAAAAATAAAAAAATAAAATAAATAAAATACCCAGGCTGGCTTTGAACTTGTAAAACAAACAAACAAAAGGAATAAATTATCATTACACCTCAAAATACAAATGAATCTCAAAAAATTATGTTGAACTAAAGAAGTTCAACACAATAGAATGTGAACCTATGATTCCTGTGATAAGTTTTGACATATATGCATGTCAATCACTTATTATTCCTTACTGCTACCAAGATAAGGAACACACATGACATCCCAACAGTTCCTTAGGCCCTTTTGTGATTTTTCCTTCTGCCACTGCCTGCTCTATCACTTGTTCTCAGATATCACTGGTCTTTGTCACTATCAGTAAGTTGGCATTCTTAAGAATTTTCGATGAATGGAATCATACAATAAGTAATTATTTTGTTTGGCTTCTTTTAAGCATAATAGTTATTGGAGACTATGCAAATTGTTGCATATATCAATAAATATATTTTTAATTGCTGAATAGTGTGCTTTTTATAGATATGCCCTTATTTGTCCATTCATTTGTTTCTCACATGATTTTACTCTTCAGAATTCAGCTGAAGTATTCCAGGACACTCCCCACAACTCTTTAGAGTCCTCTTTGCAGTTGTCCCCTCTCAACTCTGGCTTCATTAGCCTGGCACCCTAGCTCAGGGAGTTTAGGGATTTTTTTCTTGGGTTCTCCCACCTGAGCTGCAGCCTAGAAACTCTCTGGGCTATAAGTTGGGAATATTCACAGAGCTCGTCTGATTTGTTTCTGTACTCAAGAATCACTGTCTTTGGTACCTAATGTTCAATCTCTTGAAAACCATTGCTTTGTATATTTTATCCTTTCTTCCCCTTGGGGAGGGAGAATGACTCAGTTCCTATTACTTAGTCTTGGCTGGCAGCAAATGTTTTCTCAATATGCATTGGATCAGAATTATTCCTTCTAACTGTCCAACAGGTCCTCAGTTAAGCAAACATAGATAGTTTCCTTCCCTTGGACTCCTTGAAATCATACAGTTTGGTTGAAAGTCAAGTCGATTTGGTTGTAAGGAAAGGCCAGAGTTAGCAGAAATGATCTCTTTTGAGGCTGCTTCATGGAGAAAGACTGGCTCACCATTTATTTTTATTGAAAGAGGCAATCAGCAGACTGAGGACCCTGGGCGCCTTCACATTCTTTCTTGATTGTTACAAAGTCCACCCATTCTTAGCTAAATATCTATTACCTTTGTGACAACATCAACATCAAGAAATTGATGATAGGACTCTGAGCGTTGCTTGTAAAAGATTATGTTCCTGCTTTCCATCCAGTACTGCCACCCAGAGAAACATGGTATACCCAAACAACTTTGGACTGGGACTGTATAGTCACAGGTCCAATTCTAGAGCCACCTTTAATAAACAAATTAACCTTGGGAACTTTTCTTGGCCTCTTTCTGCCTTTAATTTTCCATTTACAAATTTGTTTGTGGTAGGGGAAGTAGCAAACTTTGATTTGCCTTCCAGGGTTCAGATCCTTTCCTTCTAATTTGTATCAAGTCTCAATCTTCCATGCAACTTGTGAAAAATGAAGGCTCTGGTCATCTCAGTTTTCTTTTCTGCTGTGAGTGAGGCCTGAGGCTTTTTGAAGGACGTAGGGTGATTCAATTCATCCTTGTTTCCTCTACTCTCTTCTGCTGTCTGCAAAGAATTGTGGTTTATGGCAGCTTTTACCTCTATGGTCCTCCAGGGACAGAAACAGGAGAGGCCAGAGTTAGCAGAAATGATCTCTTTTGTGGCTGCTTCATTGAGAACGACTGGCTCACCCTTTATCTTTCTTGAAGAGCAATCAACAGACTTAGGACCCTGGGCTCCTTCACATTCTTTCTTGGCTGATCAGTGATTCATAGAGTCCATTAAAATGCCTGGATGACCAAGAGCTCAATTTTCCTGGACAAAATCTGCTTGGCAGGGAAGAAGCTATTTCTCCTCCTTAGCAACCACTGAAGAGTCAGCAATGGAGGCGACAGGGGGAGTATATCTTGGCACACTGTATTAACCTCACTGGCACTGCTTGGTGGCCCTGGTCCAGCGGCTGGCCAGCTGCATTAGGTTTATGATTGTCCAAGTGCAGATGAGTGGTTGTGCTGATACTGCAGGTGTGCTTGGTGGCTTGCACATCTAGGCCCTCTAGAAGAACAGGCGAGAGCTACTTATGGGGGGTCCTTTTCCACAAGTTGGAGGTCTGGGTGATTATTTGATTTCTTTTCCTACTATACAGTAAGACATATAGTGAGGTTATGTCTAAAATATGAAGGTTAGATGTTTATATATCAGTGCGGGGTTCAGGGTTTTCAGGTTTTTAACTGAGACTGAAAGCTGTTGCATGGTTTGGCAATGGGGTTCACTCCCCATGAACACATAGATGTGAATGTACTTTGTAACCTGTAAAGTGCCCAAGTGAGTGATGAAAATTATTGCCAATTTCCTTGTTTTCTATGTTCCCTAGTTTCTGATTCTGCTAAGGAAAAATGTTCTTTTTAAGTCTTTCTTAGTTGTCCAGTGCCTGATCCAATTCTATTTTTTTTATGTCAATTTGATTTTCCTCCTTACTCCTTTATTTCCTTCCCTCCCATCTCAGGGATGCTGCTCCAACCTCTCCTTTCTTCCTCTTCTCTGCCTCCACGTTGACAGCTCCATCTTCCTGTAGAAGTAACTTCGGAATGCTCTCTACTCCAGAATTCTTTCTTGCCTTCAGCTATTCCTGAGTATGAGAATATCAGAATCAGATCTGTCACTACTGATTCTCCCAGGTCAGCTCTAGCCATGTCTTCATAATAATCATAATCGTAATAACAAAATCACAACTGTTACTATTACCTGAGCTACTGCCATGAATCAGATCTCTGTGTTCATTCCCTCTAAACTTCACAGCAACACTGTGAGGTAGGTACTCTCAGTATAGCCATTACATAAAACAGGAAAAAGAAAACTCAGAGAAAGTTAACTTTCCCCAGGACAGTGTAAGAATCAGAGACAGAATTCCAACAGAGTCCATCAGTCTCCAAGCTACTGGATTTTTATTATATAAAAATATTTCTCCTGGAGGTGGACTTCTTGTATTTCACAGGGGATACACCAAATATCCACAAGGGGTAAAAAAAGTAGGATAGGGAGAGGGAGTCATGATTTAGAAATATCTTCATGATGAAGGGAGACAGGCAGGACCATGAAGGGATTTCCTGTACAGTTAGTGAGGACAGGCTGGGCTGTACTTATCTTCAGTATCATTTTAGCTCTTTAAACACAAAGTTAAGCTTAATAGATAGTTACAGCTTCTGTGTGCTTAAAATACAAACTTTCATATCTAAATCATCTTACCAAAATGTAACAGATACATGTACACAATTAGACTAGAAAACTGGTATACATGAGACAATCAGTATCCTTCATTAAGGGTAATTTTTCAATCATGGTTCTGTAGAAGGCACAGAAAGATCTTTAATAAAAATCAAGAAATAGGGCTGGGGATGTAGCTCATGGTAGAGTGCTTGCCTACTGTGCCTGAGGCCTTGGGTTCGATTCCCAGCATCAAAAAAAAAAAAAAAAGGAAAAAAAAAAATCTAGACATCTTTTCATCATTTGAATAAAAATAACCAACTGGTTCAGTCAAGGAACTTAAAAACTGTGACCTTAGGATGACATGCTGTATTCTGCTTGACAATTCAAGTAGACCTTAACCTCCTGTCTAGATTTTGCATACACGAAGTGTCTCAGAAATATGCTATTAATAGCTCGAGCAAGGGCAATGATGAAGAAATCTACATAACTATATTTTTATGGCACCTTTCACAAAGGCATTTTTGTTTTCTTAGAAGAGTGATTATTCAGGCTATTCTGGGATAGGTCAAATGCTCTTGACAGAGGGCTTTCAGAGGTGAGGCCCTCAGTGGGAAAGTTCACTGATAAAACTGCGAGTTTCTTTCTGATATCAAGTTGACATTATGTTATAACCTTGATTCCTAACTCCACAGGACAAAACTTTGTGTGTATGCGTGTGTGTGTGTGTGTGGGGGGGGTAAACTGTTCAGTAGCTAATATAAGAATGTTTACTTGTATGAATAGTGCACCATATCTAATAACGTGAAGCGTTTGCTTTTTATATTCCTCTTATCTGACAGACACTTTCTGGAAGGTTGACAGTAACATTTTAGGTGCTCCTTTCTATTAATTTTCTAAATATACATGTTTTATATTTTGTTATCTACTATGTTGCTTCATCCCTGGATATAGAGCACAAACATATTTTCTTTTAATCCTTAACTTACAAGCCTGCTAATTTAATCAGTTCTGTTCTGCTTCTCAGATATTTTCAATGATACAAATCACATTTTCAGGAAATCTTCACCATTCTATTATCTCCCCTATCTTGCTCAAAGCCACTTCAAATGGACTTATGATTGTAATAAAAAAGAACATTTCCTATGTAAATTCAGCCTCAAAATGAAGATTAAAAAGCAATTTTGCTATAATATAAATTTTGGAGCTGCCACTGATCAGGTCAACTCTGATGTATTTATTCTTTTAAAATCTTTTTAACATTACTTTGGTAACAATTTTCACTTGTTTTATAATCAATATGTCTAGAGATGAAAGTAAGGAACCAAAATAATAAAAACATATCTAAGGTGGAAAGGCACAACATTCAAATCATCATCATGTGCACCTTATCCTGGCTTTGGAACCTCAGGAAAACTGAGTCCAATCTAGCTTTCTAGCAATACTCCCACGCTGTCATCCCTGCCCACTCCAGCCTTGAAGATCATGTCATTCCACAAACAGAGCCTGTGCCTCTGACTGCCATCTCTGTTTCTTTCACCTATAATATCATTTTGTGTCCATCCGTATCATTAATGGATCCAGTTCCAAATCTATTTCAAAAGCTCACTTCTTTCAACCAGTTGAAATTAAATTCTTCCTTCCGTAGGTTTCCTGGTGATTTTTGTGTTTTGTTTATAACTTACTAATTTTGGGGACACAAATTAAAATAATTTATTTTGGAGTGTTTCTGTCTTCATCACTAGACTGCGAATTCATTCAAGACAAAAAAACCATATTGAGCTTCGTTTATCCTGTCCAGTTCCTGGTTCTGAATCAATTAAACTGAGTTGAATGGAGAATATGATTTTCAGAGTAATTGAATTCCATAAGAAGTATTTGCAGACACTAAGAAGTATTTGGAACTTTTAGTGTGATTAAATTCCACAGAAGTAGCATGTACGAGCCTGGCAGATTATCCTTGGCTTGTTAGTAACTTTACTTTGTATAAACCACCAAAGTCAGTTTCTTTCATTTGAAAATTCTACAGTAAATATGATAATGAGGTAATCCAAATTGGCCTGTCATTGAAAAGGTCGCTTCCAAAAAGGAAACCCATATCATAATTAGCTCTAATGAGACTTTCTTTCTAAGGTTATTACCTTCTCTGATTTGCTTTCTCTTCAACTTGTAATATTGTTCATTAAAAATACTTATGGATTAGCTCTACCGGTTTATACCGATGGAAGCCTATCATTGGCAACACCACTCTTTAATGCAGCTAGGGCTAAGATGGGCTTTAATTTCTTACCATCCTTTTCCTAAGTTGAGTTGTGGTTTGTTGAAGTCTAAGTAAGCCATTGTCAGATTTTTTTTTCCCGTTCTCCTTTGGATATTATTTTTAAAAAGATTCATCACCACTTTCTGAGATGCTTCATTAATTCCCTTGGACCTTTGCCCTAATGTAGTGGTTCTCAACTGGGGACGCTTTTACCTGGGTGTGTCATCTCTGGCATTCTGCCCCAGCCAGCCCTTTCTTCTTCTCCTCCCTGACATCACTTCAACAGCTCCATCCACCTCCTCAGAAGTGGGGTGGCTTCTCTGAGCTCTCCACTTGGAGTCTCTCAGGCCATGTCTGAAGGTAGTATTGATGGTTACAATGGGGCCATGTTACTCCTGGCATCTTATGGGTACAGTCCAGGGATTCTGTATCCTGCAATACACAGACAGCCATTCACAACAAATTATTGAGTCCCAAAAGTCAACAGCCCTGCTGTTGTTCACTAATGAAAGGAGCCATTCAGTTTTTTCCTGTATACTTTCTTTATAATTACCATTTTACATGGCTATTAGTGTCTTTCTGTCCACTTGCTGAACATCCCTGAGGGAATCTCTTAAGATGATAAGTTACTTTCTTATTTCCTACCTGGAAGTTAAGGCTTTTGTCCTACTCTTAGTATTTGTACCATTATATTTTCATAAGTATTCACTTTTCCTTTGAAAGGATTCTTCAAAGGCCAAAATAGCAATTCTAACAATGTGGCACTTAAACAAGCAGTACTTCCTACCTAGAAGGACCTGTAATAGCAAGAACAACACATTCATAAGCTGATAGGTCCTTGTTACTGTCATTCAGATTCACTGGATTTCCAAGGCAATTATCTCTTGCCACATTTTGAAGGCAGTCTTAGTCCATTTTCTACTACTAATAACATAACACCACAGACTGAGCAAATTATATGTAAAGGGTTTATTTTGGCTCATGGGTCTAGAGGTGAAAGGTTAAGGTGCATTTGGAGATGGCAGAGGCCCAACGTGGTCCAGGGCATCACATGATGAAAGGCAGGGAGTAAACACCTACCTGCATCTTCTGGTCTCTCTCTTCTTGTAAACCATTCAGAATTCAGTTAAGGGGCTCCACCCTGATCACTTTATCCAATTCTAATTACCCCCCTAAGGCTCCAACTCTAAATGCCATTGTCAGACTAAATTTCTATCCTTTCAGTACCTCACAATGGGTTTCAGTTCACAATGGAACTCCAACACTAGTTGATAAACCACATTCAAAGCAGAGTAGAAACTATGGCTAGTCTTGTTATAGGCAGCCCCAATGATGCAGTAGAAAGTGTGCAACTGCAGGACAAGAATTTCCTTATATGTTGGCAGATATACTTCAGTGTAGCACTGCCCTCTCTTAGTGGAAGCAGAAAAATGCCCTCATGTGCCATGGGACAAGCATGAAGGGTGAGGTGATACTCTTGCTGCTGGTCAAGAACCAGAATCTGAGCTCCTCTCACCCAGCACTGACCACTGAAATGGGAAGCAAGAGGAAGGCATGTCCTCCCACTTGAGGTCACTTTTTAACTTTATCACTCTGCTTGCTGTCAGTTCATGATGAACTGACTCAAATGCAACTTTGAACCAAAGCTGGATATCATTTATATATATATATATATAATATATATATACATATATGTATATTATATTTTTTAGTTGTAGATGATCCTTTATTTTATTTATTGATTTTTACATGGTGCAGAGGATCGAACGCAGTGCCTCACACATACTAGGCAAGCGCTCCACCACTGAGCTACAGCCCCAGCCCTTCCTTTTTATATTTTAACAGTCAAGACCAAGTTTGTGTTCTATGATAGGTTAATTCTTCTACGTGAAGGATTTGGAATCTACATCTGAACTCCAGAATACAAGGAAAAGAAATTCACAATTAGTGTTCTTTTACTATGTGGCTCCAACTATTTCCTTTATACGAAGCAATTTTATAAATTTTGTACAACTAGTTGTTGACCCTTCAGAGGGTCCTGGGAGGATGTTCCTCATTTTTAAGACCCACCTAATAGGATGAAGGGCAAGGTACAGACACCTACTGGAAATGCAAAACCTGTGTGTGTATTTGTACTTGTGTGGATGCTTTTGGAGGAGCATTTGGAATATTGTGACTTCTCTAATTTTCTAAAAATCTTCTTCATTAGAACTTCTCATCCACTTATGGCTCATTTGCAATACCTAGCTACCAGAGAATTACCATCAAATATCCAGGTGTTTTCCATTTTCCATGATTCCTATCTCTTTTATTATGGTCAATGGTTGTGAGGTAGACTCATGGAAAGAGTAAATCCTATATGATTGAAACTTGATTTCCCAAAAAACTAGATACTTGTCCCCATTATCTTATCTGCTAAATTTGCCTGAGCATGCATCTGTGTTTGAATTAAAAGATTATGCTTTCATTTGTGAGAGAAGCAGTGACTCTTAGGCATCTAAGAACAAGAACCAGAACCAGGAATTCATAAACCAGTTGTTGGTTTCTATGTGACATCACTTCCCAGATCCAGTTCACAGAAACTCTCCATACTTTCAATATTATAAACTAATCTTGCGTTTAAACTTCTTATCATAAAGAGAATCACATAATCAATTTAACTATGTCTGTCTGTGTTCTTGGGCTCAAAAACCAGATGGGAGGGTTATTGCTACATGAAGTTGTAGTTCATTTATTTTCCATTCAGTATAATCGTCCATGAAATGAATTTACCATAATGTATTTATTCACTCTGTTGTAAATGGACGTTTGGTTTGTTTCTAGTTTTTGTTTCCACCTATTGGACTAAATCTGCTATAAAAGCTATTGTGCATTTTTTTCTGAGGCATGTGAACACCTCTTTCTGTCAGTCATATTCCTAGAAGTACAATTTCTGGGTCAAATGGCATGTGTGTTTTCAACTTTAGCAAATATTGCCAAATGGTTTTCTAAAGTAGTTGTACAATTTTCCTCTTAATACTCTCAGACAAACAGTATCTGAGGGCTCATATTGCTCCACATTTTCTCCAGAGCATGAACATGTCAGTCTTTTTAATTTTAGTCATTCGGTTCTGGTTCCTGTTTAATAATATCTCATTGTGTTTTCCTTTTGGAATACTTATTGATTTATAGAAAAGTTTCAAAGATGGTCATGAGAATATGTGTTCTTCACTCATTTCCTCCTGATATTGTAATATCTTACATAATCATGGCACATTTTTCAAAACAAAGAAATTAGTACTGGTGTATCTTCATCAAGTAAATTCTAGACTTTTTTTGACTTTCATGTTTTTTTCCCCCTAATTTTATCTGTTCTGGCATCCAGTCTAGGATACCACATTTCATTTCAGCATCATGTTTATCTAGTCTCCTTTTGTCTGTGACAGTTTCTGAATATTTCCTTGTTTTTTTTTTTTAAATGATCTTGGCAGTTTTAGTATTAGGTATTTTGTAAAATATTGCTTTTTGGGTTGATTTGATGACTTACTCATGTTTTCTGGAGTTGTGAGTTTTTAGGAAGAACACCACAGAGGTGAATTATCTCTGCCCACATCATAAGTGACCACCAGATTTATCAAGGGTGATGTTAAGCTTCAGCAGTTGGTTTAAGCAGTAGTTTCCAGGTGTGTCTACTCTAAGGTATCATATTTTTCTGACTTTCACGATTCCTACTGAGAAAGCAAATACCAGTCTTATTGCAACAATTTTGAAGGTGATATTTTTGTTCTCCTGTGACCATTGTTAAGACTTTTATGTTGCTTTCCCACCTTACTTTAATGCACATGTGCTTAATTTATATTACTTTTGTCCTGATTGAGATTCTTAGCACTTGTAATCTGGCTTAATGTAATAAATTTAAAAAATTCTCATTCACCATCTTTTCAAACAATTCATTTGTTTAATTCTTATTTCTTTTCTTTCAAAATTCCAATATCATGTACATTAAACATGCAAAAAAATTTCCATGTATTTTTACACTCTTTTCTCTATTTCCATCATTTTACTCTCATTTTATAGCAGATTTAGTCCAATAGGTGAAACTTTACTGTTGATATTTTCTAATTTATTTCCAATTAAGTTGGAATGGTTTCCAATATTTATTAGAAACCTCCAATGGTTTCTAATAAATTATGTTCATTCTATAAATATTATACTAAATTATTATATATTTCAGTTCTACAACCTTCTCTTTTTAAAGACTTCCAATTCCTGCTGAATTTTCCATCTCATGTGCTTGAACTACTATTCAACTAATTTCAAAGTCCACGTCTGATAAATCTAGCTTCTCATTTCTCTGTGGCTGTGTCGTTATTGGCTATTGAATCTTTTGACTTTTTTACAAAAAGACTTTGCAAAGGTTTATCATTATGTTTTCTATTTTCAGTCTTTTAAAGTAGACACAGATTTGCTTTGAATAAAGCTGCTTTTAAGGGTACACAAAAGGCGAGCACAAAGGATAAGATTAAATCCAGAAATTCAGAGTGATGAAGAGTAAAATAATAAGAAGATGCCTTCAACAGAAAACTGATCATTCAAGGTGATTACCTAATAGCCAGAGATTGCATTCCTTACACCATAACAGCAAGAACAGTGCATGAACTGTACCAGGTGTTTGTAGTTGCCTTGATTTTATTAATCACTTAAGAAAAATTAGCATAGTTAACTGTAGACTTTTAGTAGACAATTTTCTCCCATTTAACACTTGATCTTTTTTACAATAATATGGACTAAGTCCACAATATTCACTTTAGACAAACCCCTCAATGTAGTGATTTTATATTAATTTAAAAACTTTTTTTCTTTTTAGATATACATGACAGTAGAGTATATTTTGGTATATTATGCATTCATGGAGTATAACTTATTCTAATTAGGATCAGTCTTGTGGTTGAACATGATGTGAAGATTCACTGGTGGTCTATTCATTTATGAACATAGGAAAGTGATGTCCAATTCATTCTACTGTATTTCCTATTCCCATCTCACCTCTCATCCCTTCACTTCCCCTTTGTTTTCCACTGAACTTCTATTCTCTGTCCTCCCCACGCCCCATTGTGTGTTAGCATCCTCATATCAAAGAGACTATCTGGCCTTTGGTTTACTGGAATTAACTTATTTCACTTAGCATGATAGTCTCCAGATCCACCCATTTAATGTAGTGATTTTACCATCAACTTTATTCATTCTTTTGAAACATAAACCAGGTGAACTTAAGGTCACAGATAATTTTAAAAATATCATATACATCAAGCTCATAGATTAAATTTACTTATACTAGATATTTGTGTCTAATCCAAAGAAAATTCACTCCCAAATTGTTACAGTAGATATTAATCAGCCTAGCAGAGCTAGTAATTGATCCCATTGATATAATTATAGGTCAGCAAGGTTGCAGACTCTGTTCTTTCGTTTAACTCTGTTAGAAATACAGCATTTACAAAATGAACACAAGGGAAGCAGCCACAGAAGCATCAAGCTCTTCAGTTAGCTGCGTCACGAGCTCAGATAAAAATCCCCACTGAGTGAACAAAGTCGGATTTCAGTTCTTAATTTAAAGATGCAAGTGGAGGCTGGGCATAGTGACACACACCTGTGATCCCTGTGAATCTGGGGGTTGAGACCTGAGGATCACAAGTTCAGAGCCAGTCTGGGCAACTTAGCAAGATCCCATCTCAAAATAAAAACTGTAGCTGAGATGTAGCTCAGCTGTAGAGAACTGGCCTTTGGTTTACTGGATACAAGTAATAATAAATGATGGCAAGGATGTGGGGGAAAGGTACACTCATACATTGCTGAGTTCAATCCCTAGTGCAGGAGGAGGAAAAAAAGAAAGGAAGGAAGCAAGGAAGGATGGATGGGGAGGTTGTCAGATGTGCCCCCCCATATAGATCACTAATTCAATGGCCAGCAGAGGATAGAGGAGCAGAGAGGAAGAATAATCTTTAGAAATTCTACTGAGAGACACCTCCTTTCCTTATAACGTGGTGCTCTCATTGAGAATAGCTGTATTTTTCCAGTGTTTAAAGACAAACTCAGTGGGCAGAATATTTTCTGACCAAAGTTAGATGGCAATTATCAAGGATACAAGTAACAATAAATGATGGCAAGGATGTGGGGGAAAGGTACAATCATACATTGCTGGTTGGATTGCAAACTGGTTCAACCACTCTGAAAAGCAGTATTGAGATTCCTCAGAAACCACCATTTGACCCAGTTATACCTCTCCTTGGTATATAATCAAAGGACTTAAAATCAGCATACTACAGTGACACAGCCACAGCAATGTTTATAGCAACTCAATTCACAGTAGGTAAGCTATGGAACCAACCTAGGTGCCCTTCAAAAGACGAATGGATAAAGAAAATCTGGTGTATATACACAATGGAATATTACTCAGCCATAGAAAGAATGACTTTATGAATTTTGCCCTGATATGGATGGATCTGAAGACTATCATGCTAAATCAAATAAGCTAATCCTACAAAACCAAAGGCTGAATGTTCTCCCTGATATGTGGATGCTAATACACAATTGGGGGGAGGGGAGGGAGGAATAGAAGTTCAGTGGAATGAAGGGAAGGGAGGGGGTATGGGAATAGGAAAGACAGTGGAATGAATAACTTTCTTATGTTCATATAGGAATATGATTCTTATGTTCATATAGGAATAGTGAATCTCCACATCACAAGACTGGGATCCTAATTAGAGTAAGTTATACTCCATGTATGTATAATATGCCAAAATACATTCTATTGTCATGTATATCTAAAAAGAACAACAGCATCAAAAAAGACACTCCCCCCAAAAGATTTCTGGCCCACCTGACCAATTCCATATTCAATTAGAGTTTTTCAAGATGCTTTCCATGACTTTCCTTCTCTCAATATCATCTTTTTCTTTGGAGAGCTGTTTTTTGTTGACTTTTTTCCCCACCCAAGCTGGGGTATCTGTTTCAGAAGCTCTGTTATTAGTATCTTGTGTCCGAGAGTGGGGATGGCCATCATGGGGAGAACTGGAGCTATCCCTCCAGATTCTTGGGGGAAATCCTGCAGTACTTTTTCCTTGTTGGTATTATGAATAGAAATTGAGCCTGGATAGTACTCCCTTCCCCTTATCGCTGAAGTGCAGTTCTACCCACAGCCCTGCAGGCCTGGCTCCTGTAGTCCTAGAACTCTGACCCCAGACAGTGAGATGTGGTGCTAGAGGGAGGCCTAGGGGGCCAGGGTTGCTTGCAGTTCCTGGATGTGCTCTGCAGAAGATGGTCAGGTGGATTCAGCTGAATCTTTGGACTTTTAAATAATGTTCTATGGTCTCCTTTCTGCCTGGTTGTCTTTGATGGAATGCCAGATGGTGCATACTTAAACTAGGAGAGAAAATTTAAAGCCTAGGAAATGCTCTCTTCTGCCAGAGATTCTTTTTCTTCTTTCTTTTTTAAAAAAGACCAGGACAAGTACAAGTCTCTGATAATTTTATTTTGATTTTAGATTTTTTTTGTGGTGCTGGAGATTGAACCTGGGGCCTCACGCATGCTGGGGAAATGCGCTCACACTAAGCTATATCCTTAGATTATCTAGAGATTCTTAAGGTTGCTGGTGGGTGGTTGGGGATACTAGCAATCCTAGGTCACTTTAATTTCATCAGAGTTATTTTAATACGGGGTTTCAATCCCTGGGAAGGCTGGGCTATCTTCACAGATCCTGGGAGGTGGTTGCCAGGGTTCACATCCTTTATGGTCCTTATGCACCACATTAACAGTCTTTCAAAATCTCTGCCCAGTTTCTCAAGTGCCTCTTTGGAAATCAAAGGTACGTTTGAAGAAGAAGACAAACATAACCAGCAAATATTACATTCATTCATGCTACAAGTAGATGTCCATTGCAAAGTGACAGAATGGTTTGTCATTCAGGGACCTAAGTGGATGGCTTCTGCACTGTGTTAAGTTTCTACCTTTGGCTGTAGAAGGGGAGCGTGGAAATTCTGAACTGAGCTTGAAGCTTCTACCTAGAAATGACAACCATCACTTCTGTTCTCATTCTTTGGGCAAAAGCAAGCCACACCAGACTTCAAGTTCACAGGGAGTTATAGTCCTATATGTCTGGAAAGTGGAAATCTGGAAATTAATGGCAAAGAGCACATATTAGTACTACAATAAAATACAACTTATTTAGCCTGCCCACATAGATTCAAAAACAGATTATTAACTTCTTAAAACTATATTGAACAGACTGTAACAACTATGTTTTACACATGTGCCAAAATCTCTCTAAAATACTTATTGCATGTTAGATTGCAAAATGATAATAAATCTCTGTGTTAACTTATTAGATGTTGCCAAATTGTTTTCTAAAAATGCTGTATTGACATATATGCCAACAAGTTATGTTTAAAGATTCTATTCCTCCATATCTCACTAAAATTTTATGTTATAAAGTATTTTAAATTTCCAAATAGGTGTCATATGCTATCTTATTTTTATTTTAATTTGCATTTTCTTGATCACTAGTAACTCAAGCATCTTTTCTTATATTTATTGCCCTTTCAAACTCCTGTCATGAATCTTAAGTTCCAAACATAATAGATATTTATCTTTTTTTAAAAAAATCTTATTGTAGCTTAGTTTGGGTGTTTCTTCACATCTGTCTTCTAACACACTAACTTATCCCTTTAACTGTGTGTGATATGCTATTTCAAACATTTATGTACTTTTAAAGTTTTCAATAACCTTCTCTTATTTTTAGAAACTAATCCAAATCTTTTTTTTTTTTTTTTTTTGTACCAGGGAATGAACCCCGGGGGCCCTTAACCACTGAGCCACATCCCCAGCCCTTTTTGTATTTTATTTTGAGACAGGGTCCCACAAAGTTGCTTAGGGCCTCACTAAGTTGCTGAGGCTGGCTTTGAACTTGTGATCCTCATGCCTCAGCCTCCTGAACTGCTGGGATTATAAGTGTGCACCATGGTGCCCGGCTGTAATAGTTTTTATTTTATTATAGTGTTTGCTTCTTTGTTTGGCTTTTTAATAATTTAAAACATACTATTTTTATAGTATTTTCTCCACTTCTATATCAAAGTCTTGTGTCTGCTAATTCATTTTTTTCAATATTTTTTTTTTAGTTGGAGATGGACACAATATCTTTTTATGTATTATTGTTACACGGTACTGAAGATTGAACCCAGTGCCTCACACACATGAGGCAAGCTCTACCGCTGAACTACATCCCCAGCCCCTGTTTGCTAATTCTTTTATGGTAAAAATTTTCTCTTATATTTAGAAAATTGTAAGCTCTTTTCCAGTATTTTGTTTTTATTGTTGTTGGTGGGAGTCTGTATTTGTATTTGCTTCAACAGAAGGTAAAGGTATTTAGTATCCTGGTCCAGGTTTCTCTTACTATAGATTGACACACCATATATGTAGGATAAATGGAGACTCCACATACTCACTTAGCTAGTAACTTTTGATTACTAATGGAGACCTTTCCAAACACAGAAAAGCTGGTACATGGAGATTTTTTTGTCTTCATTTTGCTCATAGGAAAACTACTTACAATGCCCTCTCAGTTGGGTTTCAATTCCAGCTCCCCATTTTAGTCAGGTCATTAAGTTTTCTCTATAATGATCATTAAAAACTTAGTCTCAAGAAATGACAACTGAAATCAAGGTCCAACCTGGAGTTTCAGTTCACAAGCTTACCTAGGACAATCTGACAATGGTGAACTTCACCTGAGCCTGTGCTTCAGGGAACAGTGGTTAAGTGACCCCACCCTTTTGTTTCTCTCTCTCTCTCTGGTATCAGGAATTGAACCCAAGTGTGCTTAATCATTGAGCCACATCACCAGCCCTTTTTATTTTTTATTTTGAGGCAGGGGACAGGGTCTTGTTAAGTTGCCCAGGGCTCGCTAGGTTGCTTGAGACTGGTTTTCAACTTGAGATCCTCCTACCTCAGCCTCCCAAGCCACTGGGATTAAAGTGCCACATGCCCTGTACCCTTTTGTTTTCTGAAAAATGGCAAATCCACAAAGGACATTCCACATTTCCAACTTCCACATATTCTGAGAAAAGTCCCACCTTTACCTTTTCTTAATGACTCAAGATTCAGCTTCCTCCTCCCTCCTCCATAAGGCTTGTAGGTGACTCTCTTGTTGACCTGCCTCTTCCTTGGTCCTCTTTATTTTCTTTTATATGGTTCCTCATTTATGAACATTTTGCTAGTTGCAATAGCCAAATAAAACAATCTCCTTCGCTACCTGGTGCATTTTCTCTTTGATAGTGTGGTGCTGTGACTCAGATGGGATTGGAATTCACCTTCAGATGCTTCCTGTTGACTCCTTCCCCATAATGGGGCTCCTCAGAGACCTCTGTGCTCTGTTCCTGACTGGCTGTCCTGACACCCAATGGGGCATCTGATCCCTAGTCCTTTTGCATTGGTAGACTAATAAAGATTTGATTGTGATTATTTTTCAGGACTCATTTGATTTCAGGTGCTGCTTCTTTTGATTTCATGGTCTGACTTTTTGGTGATTTCTGGAAATGGATTGATAATTTATAAAACTCTTATTTTTCTGAGTGAAAGTCAACAGAGATTATTAATCTCTTTAATTTGCCTGTCTAATTTGAACTCAAATCAATTAAGAATTTATACCTACTTGGAAAGAACAGTTCTTTGATAGGAAATGATGGGTTTTGTAAGTTAGTGTTCATTCTTGATCAGAGCTGACATTTTAGAATTGAATCTATATATACTCCATGTCTGTGTGTTGTGTAACATTTCTATATATCATGGTGGTGTTGATAAATTTGCTTGGAAAATCTCTAAAAGGAGCTGGGCATGGTCCTACATGCCTGTAATCGTAGCTACTCAGGCTGAGGCAGGAGGATCACAGTTTGAGGCCAGCCTGGGCAAATTAGTGAAATCTGCCTCAAAATTTTAAACTTGGGGGTGTGGAGGACAGACTGGGGGTATACCTTGGTGGCAAAGCATCTCTGAGTTCAGTCCCCAGTACTGAAAAAAAAAATCTCTTAAAAGAACTCTATTTTAATTGTTTAGAGCTAAATAAGTGCTTATATAAATTGAATTTGCCTAAATTTCCCAGAAAGTAAAAAAATTGAACTGTACTTTTATTGTGCAAAAAATAAACCTTTTAGAAACTAACTCAAAGGTTTTAAGAAATCAAATTCACATAAGTTTGGAAAATTTCATCAAATAAAATTAGTTTAAGACATTGGGTTTAATTTTTAAAAATCTATGTCTCCTCTGATTTAAGTATGAGATATACACAGATTTTATTCTACTAAGGCCTACTCTTAAACTTACATATGCTTAATGGTCATATAAGCTAGTATCATTTCTATTTAATGTTTAAGATTATGTAAAATGTAAATTCATATTTAGCCAAATTGAATCATTATTCTGACAAACTATGTAATTATGTTTTATAGCATATAGCTTGAAGATAATTTCCAAGATCTTTAAGTAATTTAAAAAATCTTGGACTGATATTAAATTGAGTTAATTAATGGGTATTCATTAGATAATTAAATCATTTCTAAGTAAGAATACAGAAACATTAATTCCTAAACATATTTTAAGCTTATACTTTCTGCCTTTCATTTTTGTATGGTACAGAGAGGCTATACATACTTGAGTCTGTTAATAAAGTATTAATTTTACCACTCTGAGCTGTTCTATAAAGGATGTGTATGGATATGGAAAGTAGCTGGAGGTTGGTGAGAAGAGAACTTTGTTGTGGTCACAGCTAAGGTTATAAGATGGCAAAGTGAGCTCTGATGTCAGATATTACATTGATGCAAAACTGGAATTTGGTGTTTCTGTCTTTTGCCGTGATCCTTCCTTGTCATATTGGTCTGCTCTTACTAGGAGGTTGTACAAGGTTATTCTTTATCTTTTGTGTAATTTACCTAGTTACCTAAGTATCATTTCTCAGTAACCCTTGATCCCATCTTAATCAAGATGAAATCTCCTGATAATTTTTGATATTTTACCTCTCGAAAATTCAATTCTAACTAATATCTTTTTCACCTAAAATTGTCTTGGAGATTTCCTAGAAGCCCCCTGGAAAATCTCAAAGGATTTATTCTTCCAATTTATTAAAACAGATGTGCTAGAAATAATTTGGTTTATTTGATATGCAACCCATGGCGAGTTACATGGAAAAAGTTGTCAAATCAAGGGGGATGTTTAGTTTCCTTGGGTTACATTTGTATAGGAAAATGTTATTAATGTTAATGTTCCAGAAATTGCATGCAGCATGGAAGTTCCTAGAGATTTTTGTGTCCTTTTTGTCCATGATATCTCTTTTTTAAAAATATTTTTTAGTTGTAGATGGAAACAATACCTTTATTTTATTTGTTTTATTTTTTATGTTGTGCCAGGGATCAAACCCAGTGTCTCATGTGTGCTAGGCAAGCACTCTACCACTGAGCCACAACCCCAACCCCAATATCTCTCTTTCTATCAGAGTTCTGGTGCTGCTTTACTTGATGGCACACAATGATGACATAGTATTAGCAGTCGGAACTTTAGCTGCTTTTCAAAGTATGAATTTGGTCTTCTGCTTCTTTGAGTGCAGCATCTTTGGGGCCAGTAGCTTTCAACTGGATGCTCACCTCCTCACCTGTGGAATTTTACTAATGCCCAGAAGCCTAGGACCCAGTCCAGACCTAGTTCTTGGTGTAGATACTACAGGCTTGGTATCTCCATGGCATATTACATCATAGGATTATTTATATTATATCTGACGCTGCATTTCTCTGTAAAAGATTATTTTCATCCATTTTTATAAATTAGATATAGCATCCACTCTTATTTGAAAATAGAGTTAATCATTGTGTTATGTTTCATCTACCTTTTTTTGGACTGATTTTATCATCTAGTTTTGCATGCCATGAAATAACTGGTTTTCTTTTTCAGTTGCATTATTCTTACAATAAACAATCAGATCTTTCACTTTTGAAAATTAACAGCAATAAGTTAATCATGGCCACTTGAATTCTCTTCTCATCTATAGACAGTGTTTTGTTTTACTTTTATGCTTCCCTGAAAGCACTTGCAAGCAATCAGCTATGGGCCAAGGTGCTGTGCCTTCAATAAAGGACTATCTCAGTGCCCTTTGTAAAAAGACTATGCCATGTTCAGGCTTCTGATGGTACTGTGTAAGAATCTCAGAGAACATTCCAGCAGACCAAGACAGGATTTTCAGAACTGTAGTTGAAAAATGAGTGGGCTCCTGAAACTGCCCACCCAAGACGAAGTAGAATAAGAAGTGATTACACTTCAGTGAAGTGATGAAGGATGATTGTGGGTTTTGTTTGGAATATTGTTTTAATGTTCTATTTTCTGGACATATAAGGAATCCTTTATCTTAAGCTATCTATAATTTGTAACAATTTAGTGGACTATACTTTTATAAATTAAAAAAAAAGTTTTGTGTTATCTTTTTCTCCCTGCTTGATTCCTCCAGAACTTGAAAACTCTTATGAAATTTTGTTTTGTTTTGTTTTCATGGCAATATAGCTATTTGCATAGGTTCCATAAGAATCTGCCCCAAATCTGCCTGCTCGAATCATTGCTAGCAGGTATGATATGAGGTATTTGTTTTACAACCAGGGCTTTGTCAACATTTCAATTCTTGCAGCCTCTCAATATCTGATTATAATTTTCTGAACTTAACACGTCTAATTTCTCTCATTGACTCAGTGTTGCTGTGAACAAGGACTGACACCTGACTTCCCAGATCCCTCATGAGATGGTGGGTTGCCCTGAAGTCAGCTATTTTCTCCCATATCTGAAGTGTCTCAGTGAGCCCAATCCTGGTTACTTGACCTAGCCTTATTATTGCAGCAGACCATATATGAGCCAAATGTCTCCCTGAATAAGCCACTGCCTTGCCATGAGGGAAGTCCAGTGAAATGCTTGGGTCAGGCACATTCTTATATGGGAGGTAACTAAGACTGTGGACATCATCACTGAGACTATGGACACATCCTAGCTTGATAACTTTGAGCAACTCAGTGAGTGGTGTGGCCAAAATGAAAGATTTTCCACCAGTGAGCTCTTGAAATGGACTGAATTGGTTACCTCTGGCTCTTCACTCTGATACAAACTTTTGTGTTAATATTCATCCTATCCATGTGAAGCATCCCTCTTTTAACATGTCTTATTGCCAGGACTTGAAAACAACTGACCTCTGCCATTGCTTCATAGCACTTTCTGATTTGCCAGAACAATGCCAATAATTGGAGACTATTTCTTGGATCCTATTTCAGGAAATTCAAAAGCATGTGATTGCTACTAGGTTATTCTGAAAGAACCGACAGACAATATTGAACTTCATCTCAATCCTGTGCCCCCAGAAAATAAAGATAGTTAAGATAGTTAAGTCCTCCACCATTTTGTGTTCCAAGAGAAAGGCTAACCTTAACCAGTTAACACCTAAAGACTACAAGGTACTGCAATATTCTAAGATCCAGCTCCACCTTTCCTTGATGACTCAGGTAAGACCAGGATCCACCCTTTTTCATGACTTCCACAAGATTTGGTGCTATGATCTAAACATGTCCCCCGAAATTTATGTGTTGGAGGTGGAGCCTAATGGGAGGCATTTAGGTCAAGAGGGCTCTGTCTTTGTGGATGGATTATTGCTGAGATAAAATGGGCTTTTGCAAGTGGGCTCTCTTACTCTTCTGGCTTGTGAGGACATAATATTCTATCTTACCTTTTCACCTCCTACCATTTGAACATGCAGTAAGAACACCCATGCTGGCATCTTGATCTTGAACTTCCCAGCCTCTATAAGTGTGAAATAATAATTGTTTTTAAAAAATTACCCAGTATCAATTATTCTGCTACAGAAGCTAAAAAACACTCTACCTTCCTAGGTGCCCAGACTACCTTCCTTGGCTTTGACATTTTCTTCATTAATGAACATTCTATCACAATAGACTGAATAAAATCCTCTTCTTAATTGTCTGGTTCATTTTATATTTGACACTTGTGTGATTTTTAAGTTCTCTCTTGGTTTCCAAATGCTGGAAATTGCACTTTCTTTTCTAGTTTAGCTATATATTTAAAAATATTAAATTTATACAACATTTTATATGCTTTTATCAGGAGAGAGTTTTCAATAACCCAGTTGTCCTTGTGGTAGGAAACTGATGCCATCTCTATTCTCTTTCCAGTCTTTTGTTGGTGGATATATTTTATGCTCAGCTCCTTTAGGGCTTTGCCTTTTGATTTACAAAAACCTCTCTTTTCCTTCAAAATAAAAGATTCAAGCTTTGGCTTTCATAATTTTTGCCTCTGAAGTGGGCATCAAGAACCTTTCTTGGAACTCAAAATCAGCACCAATTCTCTTGGCATTTCTATTACAATTACACCCATCTTCCCCCAGCTATGGCTGCCTTTGGATGAATAAAGAGAAGGTTTTGTATGGGAAAATGCCAAATAAAAAGCAATGTGATTAATTTTGAGAAGTTATCTCCCTATAGTTTCAATCATTTGCTCCTGTTATCCAGCACAATCTACTTCTTAAAGCTGCAGTGTCTGCTGACAGCCTAGAACCACAGAGAAGGGGCTTCTTGCTACACTCCATGCACAATACCCCACCTCACTACCCCTGCCATTTGACCTCATTTCAGGCTGTTTCTCCTAACAGTTAGCTGACTTTGCTACTTCCTTTGCCCCATTCTTTAAAATATACTCACTGTGGCCTTCCTTTTTTTTTTTTGGGTGGAGGTTACCGCGGATTGAACTCAGGGCACTTGACAATTGGGCCACATCCCCAGCCCTACTTTGTAATTTTTATTTAGAGTCAGGGGCTCACTGAGATGCTTAGCACCTCGCTTTTACTGAGGTTGGCTTTGAACTCTTAATCCTCCTGCCTCAGCCTCCCAAGCTAGTGGGATTATAGGCATGGGCCACTGTGTCCAGCTCACTATTGCCTTTCTGTGGAATGATTTTGATGTATCCCTAGTGTTTTCTATCTTCAGACAGTTCAAATAAGACTCATCTGTATTTGACACACTCTTAGTACAAACCTTCCCACCAAATTCACCTAAAGGATCTGGACACAGGCACTAACTAATCCTTTCTAGAGAGCAGATGTGGTTTGGCAGAAGAGTAGTGCAGCCTAGGGAGATAGAATGTATTCTTGGGATGGAAGTGCTGAAAGAAAGGGCCTAGACACAAAATCCAGTGGAAGAAGAAAAGGAGTCATAATTTTAGCACCTTTAAAAAAATTTCCTATACAAGTAATACATGAGCACTGTAGAAAGTTTAGAAAGGAAAAGAGGAAATATTTTGTATGGATAATCAAAATTAAGATGAAGATTTCATTTTCATGTACATCATTCTAAATTTTAATTATGCATTGAAGTGTATGTATACAAATATAATGTATTGGCAGAAACATTGAATATTTGTGTTCTAATTGTTACTACTATTAAAAAAACATAATGATGATCATCTCTGAGGTCAATTTTTGCTATTCACATTGTGATGCTTTAGTTACATGCTTCTAAATTATTCTTCATAAATACAAAGCAATTATTATACTCATTGTTTGTTATAAAGAAAGCTATTGAAAACATTTTTTGAAAACTTACGAAGGGTCAGGTAATCTTGAAAAGGCTTTTACATAGGTTATCCCAGTTATTTTCCACACTAATTTCATTAGAGAGGTGCTAATATTTCTGTTTTGCAATGAAGAAGCTAGAACTTTAAAAGTTTAAGAAAGTTGCCCAAGGTCATGCAGCTAGTCAGTGGAAAGCCAAATTGAAGCTGCCCCAGGAGTCCAGGGGCTGAATTCTCCACCACTGCATTCCACTCCATGAGTGCATAGGATACACATGCACCACAGTCTCACCACTACAAAATTGTATATGAAACTGGAATTGATCTTTTTGTTTTAAAAACCACATTTTAACAATGTCAACATTTTGCCATTCAGAAGCACTGATGAGTCATTTAACATTTCACATAATTCTGAAAAATCTTACGCCAATCATGCAAAATCAGCAAAAATTATCATCAGGGCCAATTTAAGACCTTTAAAATAACTAAATTCTCAAAGACTAAGATATTCATTCTTTTCTCTACTGTCATGTAGCCTTTAGCACAATATAATTTCTAAATAGCATGAGAGGTATAAGAGTGCCCAACAAGTTCTGAATTTTTTCCTAATTTTCAGGTTTACCTAAAGTTCAAGTATGGATATTTCTCTGTAAGATGGAATATTTAAATTTTCATTTCTCTCTTTGGTGTTTTGCATGATGTGGAGACATTCTTTCATAACTATTGTCTGAAGGACCTGGGGTACTTGAGTCTCCCCATGAGGTAGCCCCACCAGGCACAATCACTGTTGTTATGTTAGAGACAAACAGACACTAGGAAAGATGCATCCCCTCACCCCAGTGGCTCGGCTGGCAAGAGGTGGAGCTTCCTTCTTTCTTACCCAGTGCTACTCCAAATGTGCTCCACAGACTGGTGCTGGCTCACCAATATTTGGTACATGGTAGCTACAGAAATTGAGAATAAGTGTTCAGAAACTTTCAGAGCTATGTAACATTGTCCTGCCACCCAAGCAAATGACCACTGAAAGAATTTCAATAAAGAAAGTACAGATTCCAACTCAGTGAGGAGAAGTCTGACTCCTACCTTGCTTCTGGTCATACATGGTCCTTTCATCATTTCAGGTACTGTTCTGTGATGGATTGAAGTGGGAATAGGGTTACCACATAATACACAAGATGCACTGTTAAACCTGAACAACAATGTATATTGTTTGGTGCAACTATGTTTCAACTATTTTATGGGGGCATATGTATACTAAAAATTATTTGAGGTTTAAGTTTAAGTAGGTTTCCTGTAGATTTATTTGCTAAATATGGAAACCCGGGACTGGGGTTGTAGCTCAGTGGTAGAGCGCTTGCCTAGGTTCGCTTGTCAGCACCACATATAAATAAGTAAATAAATAAATAAATAAATGTCCATTGATGACTTAAAAAGTATTTTTTAAAAAATGCAGAAACCCTAGTCGGTGGGCACAGAGTTAGACCAGATCCTAACTCTCTTCCTCTGTTTCAATCATCTCTTCCACTCCCCTGTGGGTTAAACACATTTAGGCTCTTTTGCTAATCTACTTAGTTATTTTTCAATCTAAATGTTTACAGTCATCTATGTCTTTCTTTTTCTTGGCCCTCAGTGGCTTCAGTGGAGTAGGTGTTTTTGAGTAAGATTTCTGCACTACTTTGAGGACTAATGAGTTAATGCCTACCAGCACTTTACAGAATTCAAAAGTGCTGTTTCTACAGTTTAGTAAACAATAAAGTTTTTTCTAGTGCACTTTATTGTAGTCTGAGCTTTTCACTGTTTAACATTTGTTATTTAAATCTATCTTGAAAGTATTCTACTTACAGATTTATGACAAATTACCTACTGAACCTTGCCCAGTAACTTGTATATAGGCAAAATGAGTATGCGTTGCTTAAAAGGAACATCTGGAGTAGCTTACAAGGGTGAGTGGCCTCAATTTCCTCATTTATAAGATTAGGTTGTTGGGCTAGGTGATCTTTGGGATTGGTTGACTGCTAGAATGTTCTGTGATTTCAAGTCACCATAGAAGGCCAAAGACTGTGTAGAAAGGAGTACAGATTTCCTATTGCCAATGAGCCTGCCAGGAGTGGCAGGCTGGTGTGTGTCCATGAATACCAGCTGGCAGAGACACTTCTCTCCCCACCTCCCTTTCAACTCTGCCACCTCGAATAAAGCCCTCTCAGTTGATAGACAGTGTCAGATGGATTAACAGGGAGGGATGCACTAGACTGGAAATCAGGAAGACTGAGTTTGAATCTTGGTGTGTTAGTTAGCTTCTTGCAACTGTGACAAAACACCTGAGGAAAATAATTTAGAGAAGTAAAGATTTGTTTTGGCCAGCTCCATTGGATATAATTTAGAGAAGTAAAGATTTATGTTGGCCAGCTTTGGGCCTGAAGGAATGCAGAACATCATGGTAAACAGGTGTGGCAGAAGAAAGATGCTCACCTCATGGCAGCCAGGAAGCAGAGAGAGAAAGAGTGAGAGGGAGAGATCAGGGACAAACATGTCTCTAGTGACCTACTTTTTCCAATTAGACCCCACCTACAATATTCATCATTTTCCAACAATACCATTAAATTCATTATTGGATTTAATTCATTATTGGATTAATTTACTGATGAGATTTGAGCCCATGATCCAATCACCTTCCTAAAGCCTGCACTTCTGAACTCTGCAGCACTGGGGACCAAGCCTTCAGCACATGAGCCTTTGGGGGCCATATGGATGCTTCTCTGTAAGATTGGATATACCAAACTCTTGACTTTGCCATCACTAGCCACATGATTTGGGAGCAGTTCTTAAACCAAACAACCGCAGGTACTTCTGCCTTCTAAAGAAGGGGCACTGTTCATATTGAGGTGGGTCAACCCTGTTGAGGAAAACATCCAGAAGATTTCAATAGGCTTTGTTGGTCATGCGCACGGAGTGCTGTGTGCTATTTTAGATGAGGTGGACTTGTCTCAAAGAGGCTGTCTGAAGTCAATTTATGCTCCCATAACAAAATACCCTAAACAACTTATAAACAACAAAATTTTATTTTAACAAATAAAATTCTAGGGACTGGGAAGCTCAAGATCCAGCTGTAAGATTCAATGTCTAGGGAGGACACGTTTCCTGGCTCACAAATGTCATGTCACCTTCTTGTAGGGTTCTTACAGGGTGGGAGGGTCTAGCTAACTATCTGTAATCTTTTCTGTGAAGGCACAAATCCCATTAAAGGCTTTGTCCCCCCCCACCCCCCGCCCCATGTCCTAATCACCTCCCCAAGACCTCTGCCTGTGAACACTGCCACCTTGGGGTAAGGATTTCAACATTTGAATCAGGGGGGACATGAATATTCAGACTATAGCAGACACAAATGTTCTGCAAGCTAAAAGACAGAAATGCTATAATTATTTGTTGATACTTACAGAAAGAGGTTGGTCCTTTGAAAAAAGAGAGAAGGAGATAGTATCGAGTAAAATTGACCAGCCTTGCAGGGCCCAGGCTGGCGAGATAGCTGGGAGCCAATGAGGGAAGAGGGGAGACAGTGGGAGGGCAAGGCTCAGGCTGCATCCCAGCCAGTCATCCCTGGGCAGAACTGGAGATGCAGTACTTTCAGATCATCCAGTGTTTTAAGGAAAGTCAAAAGCCTGGAAAAAAGTTCATTTAAAAGTACTGGAAGCTAATTAAAATTTTATTTAACTACTGCACCAGCTAAGGCCCTATTTGGCCCATAAACTGACATTTTAGAGCATCTTATCTAGAGATAGAAGAGGTTAAGTGAGGGAGTCAAAATGATTTTAGGACAGTTAAGCCTTTTCTGTGCTGACCTATTTAGTGTTTGCTGTGCAAATCTTAGAAGGTCTCAGATTTTCAGTGAAAATGTGATAGACACAACAGCTTGAGCTTGTGATGATTTGAGGGAATGAAAGAAGAAGGGTGTTGCCAGCTGGGGCAATGATGGCAAGAGGGAGATAAGATACTGAGAATTCAGCAGAAGAAAGAAATCTGAAGAAGTGAAAAGAAAAACATAGTCTCTCCCAAACCCAGAAAGACATAAATCCCTCCCTGTTGGGAATGTCGGTGTGATGTCCTGAGCTCTCAGTGTAAATGGAATGGGAATCAAGCATTTCCAGTTACATCAGGAAGCCAGAGAACTTGGAGAGGTCCAGTGGGAGACGCGTAATTTACAAAAAATAAAATAAAATGATATGAAACCCCTCAAAGAGTAATATCAGGCGCCAGCAATATTTGCTGTTGAAATGTTCTGGATGTGGTAGACTGGAAACAGAAGGAAACAGGGCCTCCTTCTGACAGGGCTGAGGCAGGTGGCAGGCTGACTGAGTCTGGTGACAGGTAAGCAGCAGGAAGACGGCCCCATGGCCTTGGGGAAGCTGCTGAGCCATCCCAGGATTGCATGTTGACAGAGGCTCCCATCAATTGGAATAAAACCTGAAATGATCAGGAGAGACTGGGAGAACTTGAGAAAGGGAAACTTGAGATATGAATTCTGATGAAACTTAGTGTCTCCATGGTGTCAAGGCAAACTATTGTCTTTTGGTTGAGATGTATGTATATGGGGTTGGCATTTGTATTTGTGGCGTTCTGGAGAAGTGAAGCATGGAGTCTACAAATATAATGAGAATTTCTTTCTTTAGGCATGTTTTAGGTATTCTGGGACTCTGGAGGCAACTTATTCCTCTCTTTGCTCTCCTTTTTTGAAGCACATGGAGCATAACATCATTAACACTCCCAGAGCCAACATGGGTTTTTCTTTCTCATGCCACATACATTTCAGCCTCATCAAGCCAGAAAGCATTTTCCCAGAGAGCAACTTCAGAAAAATCAGTATTCCTATTCCCCTTGGGAGGGTCAGGATTCCGGAGCACTTATGGAAGTATTACTCAACACTAAGAGAGAGAGAGAGAGAGAAAGAGAGAGAGAGAGAGAGAGAGAGAGAGAGAAGAGAGAGAGAGGAGAGAGAGAGAAGGGACCACAGAGACGAGGAGCAGATGCACCCTCCCAGGGCATTCCCCTAGTGACCCACCTCCTCCAGCCACACCCCACACTGCCTGCAGTTACCATCATTCAAACTAGGATGAACCGATTAGGTTACAGCTCTCACAGCCCATTCATTTTTACCTCTGAATGTTCCTGCATTGGCAAGAGCTTCTGGGGGACCCTCATATCCAAATCATAACAGTGACGTAGTTTTAATGAAAAATAGTGGTCACCTACCCCAGAGCTCTAATACTCCCTGAAGGAATTGTTTTTATCCTTTTTGGCATTATTTTTTTCTTGTGGTCACCTATATTTTTTATAAATATGCCAATATTGCATATTTCTTAATTTCTCCATTTCAGACATTGATTCTTGGCTTATTATCGTAGATAGAATTTTTTTACCTTCACATCCTCCCATTCCCATCTTCTTAATGTAGTTTTATCATGAGCTATGATGAAAAAATCATTATGACTATTTACATTCTGACTGTATACATTAAGAAAATCAAACACCCGCCACACCTGACACGGTTCTTGCCTATTGGCTCCCACCCCCACTTCTTTTCCCTGGACAGCACTGCTCAGCAGCTCCACCCTCCCTCTCCTGTGCACAGTTGGCATCCTGGACTTCCCTCTGCCCCACTTCTGATTCTTAAGTCTTCCTTCTCGAATTCTCCGTTGTTGGGCTGTAGAGCGTCCTGCAGTGGTTAGTGAAGTCCTGAAAAGGAAAGAACATGGTCCATCGTCTAGTTTTAACCAAACTCCTGCAGTGACAAGGACTGACTGTCCTGGTGACATTGTGGCTAGTCCACCTAAATGCTACAGAGCTTCCCATGCATTCCTAACACCAGGGCATTTTAAAACCATCTGTGACTCATATATTTGTCCCTGTGCCCCCAATTATTCCAGCCTCTGTTGTCAAATTTTCACTTGATATTCAAATTAAAAGACTTCAGTTCCCATCCAGCAATCTGTGGTAATCTGGAAACATTCTTTGGCCGCTGGTATCCTTGAACTTCTATACTCTCGGACGTGGTGCAGACTAAAACCACCTCAGCTTTTGATAATGGACCTCACTCATTTTGCTGGCTACTGTGTCCCCTTTCCTGGGACCAACTAGGGGACAGCAGACCAGAGTATCAACAATCTTCCTTCTATGGATTGGTGGATTGGAATTAATTGTGGAATGGCAGGTTAGAGAACTCCAAGGTAGAAATCTCCCCCTCTGCCCCAAATTCCCATTCTTCCTTCTATTTTCGTCTCCTGAATACCTGAGTTTTCTCAATTTCCTTCAAAACACGGGATCTAAAGTGAAAATCTGTAGTTTTCTCAGGACAATTGTCCCGGCTTCTGTCACTACTTTGTTCCTGAGCCTGATTCCTGTGTTTACCTTTCGTACACTTAGCTGGAATTCTTGAGTGACTCTCTTCTGCTCTAACCTTTTTCCGTTGACTAAACTCCTCTTAGTTCTGCCTCATGCCTTTGAATCAAACAGGATTCCTGACCCGCATCTCTTTGGACTTGATGTCTGGGTCCTCATTTGAGATTTCTCCTTCTGTTCACATTTGTTCTGTTCAGTTTTTCCTTGCCCTTGGGCAGGACCAAGTGGTTGAATACTTTAAGTTACCTGTTAAAAACAACTGTGAACCAGTTCTCCTTTCAGAAACATCTGAGAAGAAATCGGAAAATCCCTCATATTCAGTCTTATAGATGTTTTTCTTTTTTTTTTGTTCCACATTTTTAATTATTGCATTTATCGTTGTACATAATGAAGAAATTTGCTGTTATGTATTTGTACACACAGTATAACAATGTAACTTGGCCAATATCATTCGGCAATACTCAGTTAATAACTTATTTAAGATTTTGCACTCTTATTCAAACTGTTCAGATTTTTTTTTAAACTTCATTCTTTCTAAGTTTTGAGAAATAAGAAAATGCTAGCTTTTAAGACAAACGAATGAGTTTTTCAACTTTTTCTCTGATCTGGAATAGTTTGAGTAACATTAAAATTATGTTTTTAAAGGTTATATAAACTTTAACACAATCCACGTCTTGCGATTTTTAAAATTTTAGTTGTGATAAAATACATATAATGTAATATTCACCATCTCAACTATTTTTAAGTGTATAGTTCTGTAGTATAAACACATTCACATTGTTATACAATTAGTCTCTGGACTTCTTTACATCTAAAAAGTCTGAAAGGCTATATCCATTGAACAACTCCAATTCCTCTCTCCTCGCAGTCCCTGGCAGCTGCCATTCTACTTTCTATGTATCTGAATACTCTAGGTACCCTGTAGGTAGTCATACATTATTTGTCTTTTAGCGATTGGGTTGTTTGCGAATGGCTTATTTCACTTAGCATCATGTCCACAAAGTCACCGATGCTATGGCATGTATCAGAAGTTCCTTCCTTTTAAAATTTTAATAATGTTCCTTTGTGTAGATATAGCACTTGTTGTTTATCTGTTTAGCTATTGATGGACACTGGGATACTATTTTTTAAAAATATTTTGTTTTAGTTGTAGGTGGACACAATACCTTTGCTTTATTTTTTTTTTAATTTAATTTTTTGATTCATTGAACCCAAATGGAGTACAGCTATTGTTTCTCTGGTTGTACACAAAGTAGAGTCACCCCATCTGTGCATTCAGACATGTTCACAGGGCAATGATGACTGTCACACATACTGTTATTATTCTTACCCCCCAACCTCGACCCCATCCCTCCCTTTCCTCTATGCTCTCTATCCTTCCTCCATTCTTGCCATCCTTCCACCCCACATTATGCATCATCATTCACTTATCAGAGAGACCATTCCGCCTTTGGATTTTGGGGATTGGCTAATCTCAGCATAATAGTCTCCAACATCATCCATTTACCTACAAATGCCATAATTTTATTCTTCCCTATGGCTGAGTAATATTCCATTGTGTATATATACCACAGTTTCTTCATCCATTCATCTATTGAAGGACATCTAGGTTGGTTCCACAATCTAGCTATTGTGAATTGAGCAGCTATGAACATTGATGTGGCTGCATCACTGTAGTAATCTGATTTTAAGTCCTTTGGGTATAGGCCAAGGAGTGGGATAGCTGGGTCAAATGGTGGATCCATTCCAAGTTTTCTAAGGAATCTCCACACTGCTTTCCAGAGTGGCTGCACCAACTTGCACTCCCACCAGCAATGTATGAGTGTACCCTTTTCCCCACATCCTTGCCAACACCCTGTTGTTGCCTGTATTCTTAATAAAAGACATTCTTATTGGGGTAAGATGAAATCTTAAGGTGGTTTTGATTTGCATTTCTCTTATAACGAGGGATGTTGAACATTTTTTTATAAATCTGTTGATTGCTTGTAGATCTTCCTCTGTAAATTGTATGTTCATTTCCTTGGCCCATTTATTGATTGGGTTATTGGTGTTCTTGGTGTAAAGATTTTTGAGTACTTGGTAGATTCTGGAGAT
>JAJEJO010001457.1:106830-127760 GCA_020662805.1 Glaucomys volans
AGATGAAATCTTAAGGTGGTTTTGATTTGCATTTCTCTTATAACGAGGGATGTTGAACATTTTTTTATAAATCTGTTGATTGCTTGTAGATCTTCCTCTGTAAATTGTATGTTCATTTCCTTGGCCCATTTATTGATTGGGTTATTGGTGTTCTTGGTGTAAAGATTTTTGAGTACTTGGTAGATTCTGGAGATTAGTGCTCTATCTGAAGTCTGTGAGGCAAAGATTTTCTCCCACTCTGAAGGCTCTCTCTTCACATTGCTGATTGTTTCCTTTGCTGAGAAAAAGCTTTTTAGTTTGACTCTATCCCAATCATTGATTCCTGCTTTTATTTCTTGCGCTTTGGGAGTCATGTTAAGGAAACCTGGTTCTAGGACAACGTGATGAAGATTTGGACGTATTTTCTTTTATATTATGTGCAGGATCTCTGATCTAATTCCTAGGCCCTTGATCCATTTTGAGTTGAGTTTTGTACAGGGTGAGAGATATGCATTTAGTTTCATTTTGCTGCATAGGGATTTCCAATTTTCCAGCACCATTTGTTGAAGAGGCTGTGTTTTCTCCATTGTATGTTTTTGGCTCCTTTGTCAAGTATGAGATACCATATTTATGTGGGTTTGTCTCTGTGTCCTCTATTCTGTACATTGATCTACCTGTCTATTTTGGTGCCAATGCCATGCTGTTTTTGTTACTATTGCTCTGTAGTGTAGTTGAAGATCTGGTATTGTGATACCCCCTGCTTCGCTCTTCTTGCTGAGGATTGCTTTAGCTATTCTGGGTCTCTTATTCCTCCAAATGAATTTCATGATTGCTTGCTCTATTTCTATGAGGTCCGTCATTGGGATTTTAATTGGAATTGCCTTGAATTTGTATAGTGCTTTTGGAAGTATGGCCATTTTGACAATATTAATTCTGCTTATCCAAGAACATGGGAGATCTTTCCATCTTCTCAGATTCTCTTTAACTTCTTTCTTTAGTGTTCTGTAGTTCTCATTGTAGAGTTCTTTCACTTCTTTTGTTAGATTGATCCCCAAGTATTTTATTTTTTTTGAGGTTATTGTGAATGGGGTAGTTTTCCTAATTTGTCTCTCAGAGGATGCATCACTTATGAATAAAAATGCATTAGATTTATGAGCATTAATTTTATATCCTGCTACTTTACTGAATTCATTTATGAGTTGCAAAAGTTTTCTGGTGGAATTCTTAGGGTCTTCTAAATAGAGAATCATGTCATCAGCAAATAGGGATAATTTGATCTCTTCTTTACCTATTTGTATTCCTCTAATTTCTTTGGTCTGTCTAATTGGTCTGGCTAGAGTTTAAAGAACAATGTTGAATAGTAGTGGCGAAAAAGGGCATCCCTGCCTTGTTCCAGTTCTCAGGGGGAATGCTTTCAGTTTTTCTCCATTTAGAATGATGTTAGCTGTGGGCTTGGCATAGATAGCCTTTACAATGTTAAGGAATGTCCCCACTATCCCTATTTTTTCTAGTGTTTTGAGCATGAAGGGGTGCTGTATTTTATCAAATGCTTTCTCTGCATCTATTGAAATAATCATGTGGTCCTTGACTTTAAGTCTGTTGATGTGGTGAATTACATTTATTGATTTCCAGATGTTGAACCAACCTTGCATCCCCAGGATGAAACCCACTTGATCATGGTGCACTATCTTTTTAGTATGCTTTTGTATGCAATTCGCTAAAATTTTGTTAAGAAATTTTGCATCTATGTTCATTAGGGATATTGGTCTGAAGTTTTCTTTCCTCAATGTGTCCTTCTTTGGTTTTGGTATCAGGGTGATATTAGCTTCATAGAATGAGTTGGGAAGGGTTCCCTCCTCCTCTATTTCATGAAATACTTCGAGGAGTATTGGAATGAGCTCTTCTTTGAAGGTCTTGTAGAATTCGGCTGTGAATCCATCTGGTCCTGGACTTTTCTTTGTTGGTAGACTTTTGATGACTTCTTCTGTTTCCTTGCTTGAAATTGATCTATTTAAGTTGTGTATGTCCTCCAGATTCAGTTTGGGTGGCTCATATGCCTCTAAGAACCTGTTGATGTCTTCCAGGTTTTCTATTTTGTTGGAGTATAGATTTTCAAAATAGCTTCTAATTATGTTTTGTATTTCAATTGTGTCTGTTGTAATATTTCCATTTCCATCATGAATTTTAGTAATTTGGAGTTTCTCTCTCCTTCTCTTTGTTAGCATGGCTAAGGGTTTATCAATTTTGTTTATTTTTTCAAAGAACCAACTTTTTGTTTTGTCAATTTTTTGAATTGTTTCTTTTGTTTCAATATCATTGATTTCAGCTCTGATTTTGATTATTTCCTATCTTCTACTACTTTTGGTGATGATCTGTTCCTCTTTTTCTAGGACTTTGAGCTGTAATGTGAGGTCATTGATTTGTTGACTTTTCATTCTTTTATTAAATGCACTCCATGCAATGAATTTTCCTCTTAGCACTGCTTTCATAGTATCCCAGAGATTTTGATATGTTGTATTTTTGTTCTCATTGACCTCTAAGAATCTTTTAATTTCCCCCTAATGTCTCCTGTTATCCATGCATCATTCAATAGCATATTATTTAATCTCCAGGTCTTGGAGTAGTTTCTGTTTTTAACTTTATCATTGATATCTAATTTCATTCCATTATGATCTGATAGTATACAAGGTAGTATCTGTATGTTTTTGTATTTGTTAAGAGTAGCTTTGTGGCATAACATATGGTCTATTTTAGAGAAGGACCCATGAGCTGCTGAGAAGAATGTGTATTCGCTTTTTGATGGATGGAATATTCTATATATGTCCGTTAAGTCCAAATTAGCGATTGTGTCATTGAGTCCTATAGTTTCTTTATTCAATTTTTGTTTGGAAGATCTGTCCAATGGTGAGAGAGGAGTGTTAAAGTCTCCGAGTATTATTGTGTTTTGGTCTATTTGATTCCTGAAATTGAGAAGGATCTGATTGACATACATGGATGCGCCATTGTTTGGTGCATAAATATTTATGATTGTTATGTCCTGTTGATTTATGCTACCTTTAAGCAATATGAAATGTCCTTCTTTATCCCTTCTGACTATCTTTGGTTTGAAGTCTGCTTTGTCTGAAATGAGGATGGAAACCCCAGCTTTTTTACTCAGTCCGTGTGCATGGTATGCTTTTTCCCAACCTTTCACCTTTAGTCTGTGGGCATGTTTTTCTATGAGATGAATCTCTTGAAGGCAGCATATTGTTGGGTCTTTCTTTTTAATCCAATCTGCCAGTCTATGTCTTTTGACATAGTTTAGGCCTTTTACATTCAGGGTTATTATTGAGATATGACTTGTATTTCCTGTTATTTTAGCTCTTTTGGGGTTTTTAGCTTAACTTTGTTTCTCCTTTGATTGACTCTTTCTTTAGGGTAATTCCTCCCCATGTTGATTGAGATTGTTATTTTTCGTTTTTTTCCTCTTTGAATATTTTGTTGAGAATGTTGTGTAGGGCAGGCTTTCTCTTTGTGAATTCTTTAAGCTTTTGTTTATTATGGAAGGATTTTATTTCATCATCAAATCTGAAGGTAAGTTTTGCTGGGTATAAGATTCTTGGTCGGCATCCATTTTCTTTCAGAGCTTGAAATATGTTGTTCCAGGCTCTTCTTGCTTTTAGGGTCTGGGCTGAGAAATCTGCTGATATCCATATTGGTTTCCCCCTATAGGTAATCTGATGCTTTTCTCTTGCAGCCTTTAAAATTCTATCTTTGTTTTGTATGTTAGGTATTTTCATTATAATGTGTCTTGGTGTGGATCTGTTGTAATTCTGTGTGTTTGGTGTCCTGAAAGCCTCTTGTAATTGATTTTCCATCTCATTCATCATATTTGGGAAATTTTCTGATATTATTTCATTGAACAGATTATTCATACCCTTGGTGTGTATCTCTGTGCCTTCTTCAATCCCAATAACTCTTAAATTTGGTCTTTTCATGATGTCCCATATTTCTTGGAGGTTTCGTTCATGATTCCTAACCATCTTCTCTGTTTGTTCGACTTTGTTTTCAAGATTAAATGTTTTGTTTTCATTGTCTGAGGTTCTGTCTTCCAAGTGATCTATTCTGTTAATTATGCTTTCTATTGAGTTTTTAACTTGGATTATTGTTTCCTTCATTTCCTTGTTTCCTTCAAGGATTTCTTTTTTTTTTTTTTCAGAACTTGTATCTCTTTATTGAAATGATTTTTTGCTTCCTGCAATTGCTCTATTAGCTGATTATTCATAGCCTGAATTTGCTCTCTCGTCACATCATTCTCTTCTAGGATCATTTTAATTATGAACATTCTGAACTCCCTTTCTGTCATTCCTTCTACCATGCTGTCTTTGGTTTCTCTTGATATATAATCTAAGTTTGTTTGGGACACTTTCTTCCTGTATTTTCTCATGTTACTTGTGTATCTTCCCCTCTAGTAGTGCGAATCAGAGGGACTGCAATTTCCCTGTAAAGACTTAAAGTGTCCCTGCAGATTTCCAGTAACTCACTTGATGTTTGAGAGGTGCTTGATCAAGCGGTACCCAAGGAAGGTGCTGTCCCACTACCTCCAGGTTGGGAATGATCAATGCTTCTGGGCAGAGGCAGCCTGGTGTTGATAGACAATCAGATACAGCAAGGTGCTAGACCCCAGGCCAGGGTGTGGACTTGGGCACTAGACCAAGTTGGGGTGGGGGCACAGAACTGTGCTCAGTGATGGAGATGCTGGGCTTGAGAGCCCAGGCAGGCCTGAACTCGCTGGGAGCTCAGGCGGTGGCAGGTGGTTGCTCTCTCCCGGGGAACCTGTAAAATGGCACTGAAGGGCCTAAACTCTCCCTCTTATTTTTAAATATTTTAATTTTACAAGTTTATGGGGGAACAGAGTAATATTTTGATATATCTTTATAGTTTGTAATGAACAAATGAACAAATCAGGATAATCATCATTTCTATGTCCTTAAACATTTTTTTAAAAATGAGTAACACATAATAGTTATAAATATTTATGAGGTACAATGTGATATTTCAATAAATGTATACAATAGGTGCTGATTCAATCACAGTGATCAATGTTTCCATCTCCTTAGCCTTACTTTGTGTTCAGAGACTTTGAGCTCCCTTCTTCTACTTATTGTAAAGTGTGCAATGTTATTGTGAACAATAGTTCCCCACTCTTCTGTAGAACACTAGAACTTATTATTTCTCCAACTATCCTCCTATCCTTCCCAGCCTCAAGGAGTTGCTATTCTATGTGCAGATCAACATTTGACAAAGCATCCATATATGAGAGAACATGGTGCTACTTGTCTTTCTGCACCTGACTTATTTCACTTAACCTAATGTCTTCTAGTTCCATTCATTTTGCTGTGAATGATAGGCATCATTTTTTATGTCTGCATAATATTCCATTGTGTATATACATGACATTTTCTTTATCTATTCTTCTGTTGATGGACATCTGGGTTGGTTCCATATCTTAGTTGTTGTGAATAAGTGTCAACAAACATGGGCATTCAAGTGTCTCTTTGATATGCTGATATAATATCCTTTAGATATATACCCAGAAATGGAATAGCTAGATCACAAGGACTTTCAGAAAAACTCTTTATAGAATATGTCCAAATTTGTGGTATGAATTTTGAGGTATGAGGAAAAGAGCCCTGTCCAAAGAAATGTTACCCATTCAATATTTATGGTTTCCCAATCCTCACATGGCTTTAACCAGACAGTAGTTCTAAAACTTGGCTCAAGTTTTGAAACCCCTGGGAAAGTTTTATGCAATGCCAATGTCTGACACTATAGCCTGAGTTTTGAATTTAATGAGTTATGATAAGACTTGGGTATTAGTATTTTTAGAAAGATTTCTAGGTGTTTGTAATGCATAGTCAGGGCGGTGAATCACAGCACTATAGGATGAGAGTGAGGCTTACGGCGTAAATCTCTCTTGTAGAAAAGCACACTGCTAGGGATGCTAATGTCCAAGTGATTGATATGTCTTCCTCTGAGGGCAGTGAGTAGGGTGGAGGAAAACAGAATAGAAAGTATCACCCAAAATATGCCTTGTCAAGATGAATGCTAGCCTCTACTTAGAAGGAAGCATATTTTCTTAACCATCATTACTTGTGTGGCCTCTGCTAGGAGCTTATGAGGCCTTCCATAATGGGTTATGGGATTAGAGAGCAAATTGGGACTCGCTTGGGGATAAACATAGAGTTAGGGTTTTTCTTGGGGGCCAGAAGGCCTGAGCAGGAGCTTGCATCTAAGAACCAGTGTGTGGCAAGCTTATGTATGATTGACTTGTTATGTTAACTAAAACAATCTTCAGGTCACGTGCTCATGAAGGGGTCAAGGGTGTTGATTTATAATTTCAGAGAAAAGCACTGATTGGGAAGACAGAGTAGAGTTCTTCCCTTAACCTGTGCTGGGCCCCATGGATTGCAAAGACTGAGAAGTTCCTAGGGCTCCAGCCAAGTAAGCTGGGGTTCAGGGACTGTGCTAGTAACCTCACATGGAAGTGGAGGGCAAGGGTATAGAAAGCCCCACTGTCACAACTTGGCTGAACCTCAGAGGTGGGGAGAGTTACCGCTCTGGATGTAGAATGGTTAAGGGGAAGTAAATGATCGGATTTGGGATGACAAGATAAACCCAGGTAATATTCTCACAAGCATCTCCTTAAGTTTTTCATGTACAGGGACTGATTGTTTTTCTCCAAAACTTAAAGTTATAGTAGTTGTAGTAGTTTTTTCTGCTTTGTACCTCCATTTCCTGAGCATAAAATGATGACATTTCTGGATGCTGTCTTAGCCTACTTCACATAAAATCTGAGAATCAGCAAAACAGAAAACACAGGCCCAGGGAAGCCACAGTACCAGCCGTCTTGACTGTTTTCAGATTTCTCCCAATCAGCTCTAATTCATTATTAGCCATTTTTAGAGCTCTTGCCAATCCTTTTAAAAACCACATAATGCAATAAAAATACCCATAGTGGAAGTTTTGTTGGATAAGTATCAAGGACTTTTGGCTTTCTAATTCAGGAAAAAAAACTAAGTGATCAAAAAACCAATGAATCATAATTAATTGCAAAAAAAAGATGAATTCTAAGTCATGGAGCTGATTTCACCCTTCTCTGGACAAAAGCCACAGGAGTGCCAGGAAGCAAGTTAGGCACAGAGAAAGGAAACCAATTTTAAGGAAAGGATTTTTTCTTAGTGAAAGTGTGGAGACATGAGCTGAAGATGGTAGAAGATGGAAGAAAATAGAAGTAAGTGCAGACCATTCTCTAGCATAAAGAAATTAGACAATGTAGGGACCATCTCTGTCTTCTTCCTCCAGTATCTCTGAGGATCCTAAAGAGTGGCAGCTAGTAATGTTCTTAGGGGGATATGACAAAGTAAAAATCACACTTTTCTGCTCCAATTGCAGGATTTTGTAGAGGTGAAATGATGTTAGAAAGGAACAGTGAAGACAGAAGGAGTTGCAGAAGGTGGTGAGTCTGAGCTACAAAGAAGCCACTGGGTTGTGAGACTGTAAGGACCTAGACTGATCGATACACCCAGTGCCCCACGCTGTAGACATTCCATGAACCAGTGAATGCCTGCATGAATGAGTGAGGATCCCAGAGGAGGGAAAGATAGGCTGTAGTGATGTGTGAATGAGCCAGATTCGAGGATATGAGCGGAAAGGACTATTTCCATCTTAGCCACATTTGTGTTACCATCCATTGATCAGCAATATGGGTGGAAGGCAAAAGTGGAAAGAGAAGTAAAGAAAGGCTGTGACTTGACTGTTGGGCAAGCTCTTCAACCCTAGTCTTTAGCATTCACTAGCTACTTTCCCAAGGCAATCTGTCAAGCAAGTTAGACTTTAGGGGAAATTCAATAATGATAAATATTCAATAGTAACTTCAAAGGAATGCTTGTCTTAAACCTGAGCCAAAAGACCCTCCACAATTTAGGTCCTTCCAGATGGACCCAAATAGTTGAAAGACTTCTGGTAATAAGTGAGCTCCTGGCTCTGCCCCAGGAAGCTCATCTATTGAAGTCACATCATGCTGTATGGTTTTCCTCCTTTGCAAGTATATTTCCATCTCCATCTTCAGTAGATTGCAAAATAAACCTGGACAAACGAGCATCCTTCAAGTTGAAGTCTTGGTGCTTGTGTGTGCTTAGGTAAATCCACATCTCCAAATTGTCTGATCTGTGAAACAAAGATAACAAATTATTGTAGAAATTAAAATTTCTTGAAACCCTGCAAAGTCAGGCCCTAGTAATTGGAATATAATCCTCCTGAGTGGCCTGAAAGACCCCTTTTATTGTAGCCCTGGCTTATCTCTTCGGACTCATTTTCTATTTCTCTCCCTTTGCTCATTAGGTTGCTATCACATGGACACTTCTTTTTTCTGTTGGTCAAATATTGACACCTTTCCTACGTGGGGACTAGAATCCTCCTCTCCCAGGATTCCCTGTTCGCTTGCTCTTTGCCACCCCGATCTTACTCATTTGACATCCTTTTTTTCAACAAAGTTTTCTCTGTCTAGCTCATCAAATGTTTCACACCTGCACATCCCATTCCTAGCCCCAACTGGCCATAGCCTGTCACAATATTCTACTTATTTTCTTTTTAATTTATTTTTAAATTTTTACAGACTTCATTTTGATTCATTGTACACAAATGGGGTACAACTTTTCATTTCTATGGTTGTGCATGATGTAGATTCATACCATTCATGTAATCAGACATGTACATAGGGTAATGACGTCTGTCTCATTCCACCATTTTCTTAGTATTAATTGTCATTATTTGAATTTACTTTCCTGATTTGTTTTTTACTTGTGCATTGGTTGTTGCTTTCCAATCAATAATACAAGGCTAAGAGAGTAGAGATCTCACATAATTTGTACTTGGAATGGTGTCTGGCAGGCATCGAGTAGATGGCTAATAAATATTTGAGTTGGAGTAGTGAATTTCATAAATACTTGAGTTGAAGTAGTTGAATGAAATGAATTTATAAACTGAGGTTTTATATATGTGTCAGGTAGCACTTACTTTCATTGAGAGGGTGCGACAGGGGAAGGAACCAAAGTTAAGGCATAAAGGATTCTGGATTTGGATTTTATATTAACCACTTTTCATCTGTCTGGAGGAGGACAAGTCTCTCCCTTGCTTCCCTGTACGTTGGTTTCCTCATGAGAAAAATGGTGTTTATCTCACTGATCATTTTAAGACTGAGATTTAGCACAGGCAAAAATCACTGTGTACATTCTAAATTGCTTTTTCTTTCCTCCTACATATGACCCTAAACTCAGAGAAATTGCTCTGTTTTTATGATTCTCCTTCATATGATCCTAAACTCAGGGAATGAGGCAATTCTTAACATCCTCATTATTTCAAAAGAGCAAGAGTTTTGGGTGGAGTTGATGCAAAATTGTGGAGGGAGTTCATTTTACTCAAACTCTTCTCCAAATCATTTAAATTCTGTGGTCTGTGATTTCATTTGCATAAGTATATTTGCATGTCCTAATTAGAACTATTGGCAAGAATCCTTGGGAAGGAACTTAGCCTATTGCCCTCAAGAAAGAAGTTAATTCTTCCTAAAACAGCCACCTCATTGTTTATACTGCAGAAGATAAGTAGCAAAGGCATTAATTTTGCTTACAGAAATTTACTGAGAAGTTGGATTAACATCAATTTATAAATGAGGAAGGATGAATCGTTTCAAATAAAGCACATTATATTTTATTTAACAAAACACTCTTCGCCTCTTATAGGTCGGTGTAATGACAACAGCTGCTCTGGTGCTTTCCCGAAGAAAACAGACTCAAAAGCCAGAGGATGTATGCTCCCACACTTGATCTGAGCATGCATGCTGCTCTTCTCTGCTGGGTTCCAGATGTTCTTCAGAAGTCACACTAATTAAATCGAAACTTTCAGATCACCCTTGACTCTAGGAGAAACATAGGGCTTGATCGAAACACAGTCCTCCAGCACAGGACTAAGAAGCAGAATGTCCAACTGGGGTTGTGAGTCTGCCATTTGTGGTGTGTGAGGGTCCTTGGGCCAACATTTTACATTCTCTTGCCCTCTAAACCCTCTGCTGCAAAACGAAGATAAAATTGACATCTCTCCCATGGGTAGGGATGGGAAGGATTAAATAAGATTCTATGTGGAAAAACACTCTGTAAAGGGCAATGTGCTATATAAATTTCCTGTATTTTAAATCCTACCATCCTTTGCCCCCAAAACTTCTGCCATAAGAAATTCTTATGCTGCATGTCTGGGTTTGCAAGACTCAGGGCTTGAGTGCTCATGGGGGAAAGTAAATACCTGGCACATGCAGCCTTTCACATCCTGATCCACAGCCAGCCTTGATAATCAGTCGCTACACATTTTCCTACCAAGTATGGACCCGATGTCGCAGTCCCTGCAGTAACTTTCTAACAGCTCTGATCATTGAAGTAGGCATGGGAGATAAAACTGATTGGGCATTCTCGTTAAGCCCCTAACACCTACGACCAAATTGTTGCACACTCTCTTCTCCCTTGTCCAGCTTAGAGACACGTGGAATGCCACGCAGCCTGTGGCAATGACGTCCTGCTGTGACAGAGCCCCTTCACAGTCAGCACACACACAAGCAGAGCTGGCAGAAGCACTCATTTGTTACGTCTGAGTTAATTTCACAGTGGAAAAAAGGCAAATGCTTGGGGAAAATGTTGGCAACGGTACAATTTATGATAAATCAAATCGCCTGAAGAGATGTGTGAAAGGGTTTGGAAAGAACAAAGGCTCTGGGACTAAGCGGCGAATGTCAAGTTAGCTGTGTAACTGGTGGGAATGTGTACACCATGTAACGGGATCAATCCCTTAATTGCTCTGTTTTTCTATCAAACAGGATAATTAGAAGACATTTTGATTCTCAGTTGAATCAATTCCTTCCTTCGGCTTTGAGAAGAGTGTCATCTGGAGGACTCAGAGGCTGACGCTGAAGTCTTTTCTTTCTTAGTTTCCGGAAGGGGTTGAATTTCATTCTGTGGGTGTGTCATGGGTCCTTCCTCAGGTGTCAGACAACAGTCCTGCAGGAGCAGAAGTTGATCTGCTCAACTGACCTTCTCTTCACAAGCTTTCTCACTTGTAAACAAAAACCTATTTCTTGTAGTCAGCCCGTGTGAGTTTTCTAGGCAGGATGTGACCCAGTGCATTACTGTACCCAGGACAAGCAATTTCACACGTCATGGGAAACTGCACTTGCTCATTACCCATGTTGCATTAAGGAACCAGCTCTCTGCTTTGTGTCATTAGGGATATGACACAAGAAAGGCTTACATCCAAACATGTTTTTTTAATAATAAGAAGAAAACATGTTTTATATGCAAAAGTATACCAAGACCTTACACTTTCACCAGTCTCATTTTCTAAGGGCAGTTTACAATTTTCATATTAACAAATGTTTCTTTCAGGCCTAGAAGCTAAAATATTCATAATAAATAATGCTAAGAGTAAAGTGGCAAAAATTTTGATTTTTTTCCTGAGTCTGGAGAAGTTACTTCTATTTGCCTTAAGGATCTAGCATTAGGGCTTGACTCAAGAAATATATCTTAATAAAAATAGATCTTTATTTTGGGAAAGGTAGATTATAGTCCTTTTATTACCTGCTGACCTGTCACTGGCCATCTTTTATTTGAGTAGTTAGCAATGTCCTTGTAGTTTATAAAGCACTTAAAAATTTTTATGTATCTCAATTGGTAATCACATGATAGTTCTAGCAATATAAACACCAATTTTCAAATGAAATATGGAGATGAAGTTGAAAAGGGCAAAAAGAAAAAAATCTTTGGACTGGTTAGAATGGTGTTCTTTACAGTAACACATCTACCTAAAGTGCAACTTAAAACAGGGATTATGTATTTGGTGATGCTTAAATTGAATGGGATTTTTTTAAATACCTGGGACCAAGATGGAATTGACATGAGGACTCTGAGACTAAACAATAGAGAAAACAAATCCAAAGGGACCAAAGATGTTGAGTTTGTGGTTGGTAGAGGTGGTGGTTGCCACTGAGAGAGATGGACAGGGCTCACACATTTTATTTTGCTGTTTCCAATAATGCAGAAAGTCATAACCCTTAAATTCTACTTGACAAAGGAATGGAACTGGTCATCTAAGACTATAAGCAGCATACTCAAGAATGAAGAAAGCATGTATTTTTTGGGTACCTGTGATGGAGGACAGAACCAAGGAGAAAAGGGAAATCACTCTCAAAACATAAAGCAGGTGGAGTGACAAATCCCTGTGAATGACTCAAGAGACAGCCAGCCAAAGACCAGTCCTGTAGAAGGTGTCACAGATCAGGGTCCAACAACATATCATACTAGTGATCATGGTAATTTAGTATACCTACTATGTGTTAGGCATGTATACAGTGACACAAATACTCTTCCATTGATTCTCAAAATTTATGAAGTCGTTATTTTTAAGGACATTTTTTAGATGAAAAAAATTAGTTCAGAGAGATTCAGTGACTCCTTCAAGGTCAAACAGTCAGTCGGAGGCAAGCCAGGATTGATCTAGGTTCCTGGTTCCAAAGTCTGTGCACTTGGCCAGCCTGCTTAGCTTTGTTCTCTTCCACCTCGAGGTTGGACAAAGTTGATTATGGTGAATCATTTTTTAATACCTTCACTCTACATCTTTTCCATTCATGAAAACAGCACACAGTGGACTTTTGGAGTGTTTTCTTTATTTTTATACTTTACTCATTGGCTTTTAGAGCCATTGTCAACCATTTCATACCTCCTCTCCTTTCATCCTGAGTTTTAAAGATCTCCATTTAGTAGCTGTCAACTCCCTGGGTATCAGTGTCTAGCAAACTTGTACACTCTTAGATGTTATGGTTACATAGTGCCCACGGAGCATCGCAGGAGGAGGGGTTCCATGTCTCCATCACAGAGCTTCCTGAAACACAGGTGGTGTGCTATTCCATCTCTGTCTCATGAAAAGCAACTGAGGACTCACTCAGACAAAGGAGAAAGAGCAAGCCTGCAAATGTAACCCTCAGGAACAGCCAGTTCAAAGATGACTGTTTGGGGACAGTATTGTTTTGATCTGAGTATTGTTATGGATATCTGGCATCACATCTTAAATAAAATTCTAGATATATTGGTCTGTTTTTTTCTACCTTGGAACAAATAATATTTTGGTTCAGTAATGTTCAGCAACTCTGGTATTACAAATATGCTAAGGCACTTCTAAATATACCCCCTAAATAGAGAATGTAATATTGTAAGACAAAAGAGCTGTGACATCATAAATACAGGCTTGTTTAGAAGAAGAGCAGGAAGGGGGACAGAGATCAACCTGTACAAAGCCTTCTAGTTCAGTTTCTCATAGGGCTCCCTCTAATTCTTTTTGATTAATGCCTCCTTTCCCTAATGGAAATGTATTTTTGGTTTAAAAGTGTGTTGTTCGAGTTTAGTTAGTGCTTTAGGATTACTCATTGCTTTTCGATTTTAAGCCATAAAAACTAAAACTATCTGACTTCAGTAGAAGATTAATTCATTCATTAAAAAATATTGAATTACCAGGAAAGTTGGAGAAGCAGATTCAAAATGAAAGGAAGTACTAATCTGCTGTGTATGCTTCTGCCCAGATGGCCACTGATGAAACTGGGTACTGTCTTCCTGTGGTCACTGGATCTTGAATGCAGTCCCTGGCTACTCTGCCATGGCTGCCAGTGAAACTCATTTTCCCCAGGCCCTATTTTTTTTGCATCACTGGCTTCTGAGTCAAATGTCCCCCTAGGAGAGCATGATTGGCCAGCTTGTATTGTATGTTCATACTCTAGCTGCAAAGGAGGCTGGAAAAATTGCCATACAGCCTTTTCAGCTTAGATAGTGGAAGGTTGATTCTGCTTCCATTTAAAATTCATGAGATAGGAAATTCCTCCAACATGGAGTTAGAAGTGTTCAGATGCTTACTGGTCAAAAATATAACACTTTTTGTCTGTGCCACTGCTAACTTTTCCAAGATATGTTATCTTTTTCAGAGTCTGACATTGTCTTATATTTAAAAGACCATCAATTTTTTTCTTTAAGCTTTTTTCAGCTTTGTTAATAACAAAGCATCTGAAGTACAAAATTATCCTGACATCATTTTTAATATGTATGCAAACACTTTTTTCCCCTGAGCATTCAGCATGCTCCTAAAAGTAGATACATCAAATTCCTAACCCAATAAACTTTGTTCTAGTTTGTGGGTCAAAAGACTCATTTATATTTACCTCAAGCAGTCAGAGAAATCCACAATTGCTAAAAAAAAAAAAAAAAAAAAGGAAAAAAAATCCAAGCAGATAAAATTGATGAGATAGCAAGATAGCAAGCACTTAACAAACATCCATTAGATAGACAGATACCTCTTTGTTTTGAATTGCAGCTATCTAGCAATAAGTGGTACAAAAATTTAAAAAATTCAATGACAATTCAGAAAGAAGTCACTTAGAATATCAAGCACTCCATGCTCATAACCTCCAAAAGAATTAATCAGAATATGCCAGTATTTGTTTAATTCCATGAAATCTCTTCAGAATCAAGCTGATGATTAAACCTCTTGAATAGAGATTCTGATTCCCTATGCATGACTATCTACAGTTTGAAGGAGAAATCCGTTGATTCTGTAAGATGAATATATGTGTATACGTGTGTGTATGGAAATAATTTTTCCAGCAGGAAACATCATAGCCATCATGTTTATGTAAGCCATGTTGTATTTCTCACATGTAAAACAAATATATAGTTGAATTAAAAACTAACTGTAAAATGTATGGTCAAAACTTACAGTGAAGGCAGTGGTTAAACACATCTACCGATCTCCACTCCCCCATAAAATTCAACTTAAAATAAAAAGACAACATGGAAAGATTAAATTATTTACCTAAAAAAGACAATTAGGAAAGGAGACAACATAGATAAATATGGGAAATCTAGAAGACACATCAATGTGTTTCTGACTTGAAAAAGCTGAAACTTAAACCAGCAGAGGTGGGACCAATGAACAGAAGCTGTTTTGTATGCATTTGCAAAACTCTGTGAAGCTGCAAGAATGAGAGATACTGAGTTTTTGAAGAAGGAGTTGAAAATTTGAGACTACAAAGGAAGCTGAGTTGAAAGTCGTTATAAAGAACATATGGAACCTGAACACCCATACCATGCCTTGACAGAAGATGGAAGGTTTACCTTCTGGAGATGATAAGCCACATGGGCTGGGGCTGAAGGGATACCTGGCATAGCAACGGACAAGAGAGGGGACACATAAAATAAGGGGGTCCAGGAAGTGGGCAGAGTGAATGTGAACATTCAGCCCCTTCTGAGATGATGGGCAGGTGGTGTATGGATGTAGAAAATGTTTAGCAATCAGTACATCATGGTCACTGACGCTTCAAATAAAGCTCGAGCAGGGTCCTAGGGAACCCCAGATATGCTTGCTGTTGCTAGGTCATGGTGGAATGGGGAATCTGGGCTTCTGGTACATATGTAGACATTTTAAAATTTGCTGTGGTCATACCACTGCATATATTCTCAATGGAATTTCTGCTACTCCTCCTGGAAGAGGAAACAGAAATTAGCTTTGTGGGTTAATGGATTGGTTTAATAGAAAAGCTCACAGATACTGACATTTGGGGTTCCCAACAAAATGGCTTGTTCCCTGCCTGATCCCGTTACAGCCTACTAAGCTCTCCCCGTACATATTATTTTCAATCGGTATTTTAGATTCATTTAAAAAATATTTTTAGTTGTACGTGGACACAATACCTTTATTTTATTTATTTTATGTGATGCTGAGGATGGAACCAGTGCCTCACACATCCTAGGCAAGGGCTCTACCACTAAGCCACAACCCCAGTCCCTGTATTTTAGATTCTTATTGCTATATGAACCACCAAGGATATCCAGGCATTTAGACAAAAACTTATTTTATTATTAAGTAATCTATAGGGAAAAGGAACTTAGAGGAAACATAAAAAGCCTTAAAAAATGAGAAGAAAACATTTAAGAAGCTGACATCATATTCTCAGAGACATTTATTCAATCAAAAAATTCTTAGGAAGCATACACTTCCAGGTACTAGAGTTATAATATTTCACAAAATAGATAAAAATAAATTTCCTTGTGGAGCTTATATAAGGTACACATCATATTGTATTGTACCTTATTATACTACACCGTAGATAATATTACTACAGTAGTATTACATAGAGATAGCAACAATGAGAAGACACAGAAGACCAAGGAGGAGAGTGGCAAGGCAGACAGCAGTGGCAGGAAGGTTGTTTCATGTGCTTCATTGAAGGCTGGAGTCACTAGCACATAAATTTAAAGCTGTGGAATACATAAGACCATATAAAGAGAGGAGATGGCCAGAGAAGGAAGAGAGCTGGGGGGCTGAGTCCTGAGCACACCAATGTTTAGAGACTGAAAGGGAAGAGAAGCATATGAAGGGGAGATTGCATCCTGGGAAAGAAAAGGAGGCTCTGAAAAAAGGAATATAGAGAGGATAAGAAGGGACTTGTGTGAATTAAAAATTGATAGCAGAAATAAAAAATTCAACAGAAGCTTGGGAGACAAAGTTGAGGAACTCTTCTAAAGGAGGGAAAAAAGGAAAGAAATGTGAAATGGATAGGAAAGATCAGAAACTTAGAAGATCAGAGCAGTGGTTTTATTGTTCAAATATCAGGAGTTCAGGGAAAAGAGAATATAAGAAGGAGGAGAGAAAGTTAATAAAAAGATGAAAAAATGAAATTCCCAGAAGTAAAGGATGCAAGTTTCCAGACCAAAGCTGTCTGTGAATCCCCAGCACAACAGATCCTATATGTGGTGGAGGAGGATTTCATCCAGGTCTCAGGGACCAGCTGAGCATTAGCTATGCCAAAACAAAACCAAACAGAACAAAAAACTGGCAGGTGGAAGAATATGGAGTTCTCTGCCTTCAAGATTCTGAGGGATCCTAAAATATGCAAATAGCTCGACTATCTATTAAGTGTGAGGATAAGAATAAAGATATTTTCAGACATGTAAAACATCAGAAATATTTCCTTCTCCATGGTGCCACTGGAAACTTTGTTCCAGCAAAATGCTAACTTGTCTGTGAAAGTGGAGACACTGGGTCTAGGAAACAGGGAGCCAGACAGAAAAGACTCAAAGGACAGTTTCAGCATCAGGGCAAAGAGAGATCCCAGAATAACAGATTTGAACAAGTGGAGAGAGAGAGAATGACAATGCAAGATTGAAGAAAGGACAAGCTGTTACCTAGTAAGGTATCTAATAAAGAAAGTATGTCCAATAGAAAACCTAATATGTTTGAGCAGATGGATATTTACAATTCTGTTGGAGTTTGGGAACACATTACAGACAGAATAAAAATAAGCAAATAAAGTAATAAAATAAGAAAAAATATACAAGAAAATGTGATCAAGAATACTATGTGACTCCCCTATGAATATTGTTTACTGTCTTAATATATAAACACCAAAATTGATTGTACTGGACCCAATGTTGCAGCCTTGATTTTCTTGGCCTCACCTGCTCCTTAGTCACCATGCCTTGTCACCAGGTTGTTACTTCATCTTGGCCCCTCCTGGGGTGACAGCATGGCATCAGAATACCTCCACTAGATCCCCCACAGAAGGAGCCTCCAAGGATCCAGGCCTGGGTGCACGCAGGCTGGATAAATGGGTAACACTCTACACGTATGGAGTAGTTAAGGCTCCGTGGGGCAAACTCTGATGGCTTATGGAAAGCAGGAGATGGAAAGAAGCTAACAAATTATTTATCCTTTCTACTCTGGAGCAGATTGTTCTGAGTTAAGTGGTTCTAATCTCCCATTTGGGTTGACGTGGCCAAGAGATGGATTGTGTTTCTGAGGAGGTACAGCTGCTCAGTAATGTATTACCTTTTAGATTTTCTTCCATTCTTTTTTTGCTGATATCCACTCACTTTTGTGTCTGGAAATGCTTCCCCGTTAAAGAATTAGTATACAAACTTTGCCTTAGGCACTATTTTCTGCCAAATACAGGAGAAGGCATTAACTGAACCCCCCAAAGTGTCATATAACTACATTGGGAAGCTGAATAGAGATAGAGATAGAGAAATAGAGAAAGAGATTGTGTGTGTGTGAGAGAGAGGGATGGAAAGAGAAGAAGAAAGAAAAGGAGGAGAAGGGGAGAGGAAGAGGAGGAGAAAAGCACAATATTTTAATGTTGTAGGATAAAACTATATAGTAATTGAAACAAAAATCAAGAAATAAAAATATGTTCGCATAATCATGATTTAAAATGGAGATATGTGCCAAAAGAAATATTTAAAAAAAAATTTAAATAGCTCCTATAGAGAGTGAGAATCAGTGTGTGGGGAGATATTCAGGAAACCTATAGTTTTCATTAAAAGCATAGTAATGCTATTTCACTTCTTAAACTATGAATGTTAGAAAAAAATTAAGCATAAGAAAAAAATATTCACAGCATGTTGCAGTTGTTCGATGTATTTTGAGCGCAATATAATGTAAATGTAGGTCAAAAAACAGCATGTACTGAAATTCAATTTTATCACTATCTATATTTATATACAAAATATGGAAAGTTATACCAAAAATTCTAATAGTTACTGAGGGGTGAAATTTCCAGGTTTGTTTGTTCTCTTCCTTAGAGGTCTTTTAATTTTTGAACAACATTTGGATTATACTTATTAGTAAATTGAATAAGAAAGCTACTATCAAATTTTTAAAAATTGGTCAGATGGCTCAGATTTTGATTACAGTTCATAACCTAACAAAGGTACTTATATATTTAAGATTGTGAACTAAAAGTTACTTTTAAAATCAAGCTATGACACTCACCTAACATAGAACATGCTATCTAGATTATGTGTCAACTTGATTGAGCAACAGGGTACCCAGAAATTTAGTGAAATATTACTCTGGGTGTGTCTGTAAGTTTGTTTCTGGATGACATTAACATTTGAATCTGTGGATTGAGTAAAACAGATTGCCCTTCCTGATATGGGTAGGCCCCATCCAATCAGTAGAAGGCCTGAATAGAACATAAACATTGTCCTTCTGAAATAAGGGGGAACTCCTCCTTCCTGACTGTTTGAGCTGGGACATTGGTCTTTTTCTGTTCTTGGACTTAAAATGAGACCTCAGTTCTTCTTGGGTCTCAAGATTTGAACTTATATCACCAACCCTCCTGGGTCTCCAGTTTGCCAAATGCAGATCTGGGGACCTAGCTTCCATATTAATGTAAGCCATTTTCTTATAATAAATGTCTTTATATACATACACACATATATATACTATACATACATATGTATGCATATATATAATCACATGATCATGTTGTATCTAATGTTGATATGACAATATTTTTTTTCTCAGAACTAAACATTTGACTCAAATATACAGAAATTAAAAGAAACTTGTCTAAGTTTAATTTATAAAAAAAAACAAGCAAATAAAAGTGGGAAACACATATAAAGCAAAATCAGGTCGAATCCTGTTCTTCTAAGATTTTTGGTTTCTGGTGATTTTCAGTAGTAGTGTTTAACACAAGGATGTATATGTAAGTGGCATACCCAGACCTCCGACTGCAGGCAGCATTGACAAGACACTCCCGCTTGTGATAGAATAAAAGGGGGAAAATGAGTGAGATTTGGGAATTTCTTTTTCCATTAGTGAAGTTATTTTCACATCTGTCCTCCTTTTGCAACCAAATTTTAGGCCATCATCCCCCAAATGTAGACACGATGACAAATCTTTGTTCTTGAATTTTCAGTGTTAGTGTGCATTTTATGTACAGGAAGACAGTCGACACAATAAGGCTCCCTGGTAATAGTTATCTGGGCATATTGAAAAATGGTTAACTTTTTCTACATTTTTAGCAAATGGGATTTTTTCTTTAATAAATAATATGAGTGTAACTCTTGACAGTGCATGGCTCTCATTGAATAGACTCCATTAACATTAATATTTATGTAAAGCACATTCCTTGCACAAGGCATCTCACTTTTCAATAGAGTTGAATGTGGGCATCATTCATTTATGTAAGCTTCTGTATGTAGGTGTTTCACATGCCTTAAAAATCAAATTAAATCTTTATATATATATATGTATAGTATATGTGTATATACATATACACACACATGCAAGGATACTTACATATAATATCTCTTTCTCTCTCTCTCCCTATCTTTCTAGGAGAGAACAAAAACATGCCTACCCTGACTTAGATTTCCAAGAGCTCCCAATTTTTATTCTTATCCTTAGAAAGGATAAAGGATTGTTAGCAATAGGAATTAATTACAGAATTCTTTCAATTCCTTTTTCTGAGATAAGCTTCATGCAAAAGTATTGGTTATTTCTTTTGATACCTTCCTCTAATGTTTTAAATCTGAAGGAGTCTGTTCTCCTTCTCATTGTGCATGTTTAATTATAGGCACCATGTGTAATGCAAAAGATGCTAGACTTTCACTCAAAATATTATATAAGTCTGGAAAAGACCCTTTGCACTATTACTTCTTTCTTCACTTATGAACTGGAGATAATAACTCCAAACTCCCTGGGTTATTATGAGGCTTAAATAGGTTCATAAGAGTGTTTTATGCATATCAAGCAAGTCTTAATACAGCCAGAGATATTACAATTAACTTTCATGGTGATAAGTCATCCTGATCTATTTTTGAGCAGTAATAGCATTTTGTGGGTTAGTTGTTACCCAGATCAGTCTTGAAAATAGCCTCCTGGATGCTTATCTCTTTTTGCTGTTTTGGGTAGTGGAGAAAGTATAGGCAAGCAATCAGTCTGATTTAGAATAATAAAAATGAAAACAAACAAACAAAAAGCAAAGCAAAGAAAAGAAAAACAAAACAAAACAAAACAAAACAAAACAAAACAAAACAAAACAA
>JAJEJO010001457.1:127770-147157 GCA_020662805.1 Glaucomys volans
AAAACAAAACAAAACAAAACAAAACAAAACAAAACAAAACAAAACAAAACAAAACAGAAGGGACCTAAGAGACCATTGTGTCTTTTGTATCTTGCTGTTCCTTTGGGTCCAGAACAAAAGGCAGATGATTCTGAGGGTACCTACTTACAAGGATGACCTGCACCTAAAATTCAGATGGCAAACTTCTTGTCATTATTAAAGTATGGATGCACAGTCTTCTAAAAATATGGTTCTGATTTTTTCTTTCATTTTCTTAGATAAAACAGTGCTCTGAGCAAACAGGATCAGGATCCTTTAGCTCGCACTTGACACCTCCCTTGTGATCTTCCTGCCCACTTTTTGAATCCCTCTGGGTAGGAGAGTTGTATGTGTCTTTATCACCGAGAGAATACTTGGTGATGAAGTATTCTGACTCAAATCAAAAGTAGGTGGGAGCTGAATCTTATGCCATTTTTCAAGATTACTCAATTTTTGTTTGGACTGACAGGTGCTATGGTCTAAATAGTGCTCCCGAAGGGGTCCATGTGTTAAAGTTTTGGTCCCAGGGTGGCAGTGTGGTGTGGTGGGGGAAACTTTAGGAGATGGGGCCAAGTGGAGGTACTGAGATCACTGTGGATTGTGCCCTCATGGGGATCATGGGACACTGGACCCTTCCTCATTCTCTTCGCTTCTTGTCCATGAGGTGAGCGGTTTGCTCTGCCACTCTCTCCCAACCCTTGCCATGTGACATTCCTACCAGTGTCCCAAGGCAATGGATTTGCCTGATCTGGGACTGGAACCACTAGAACTGAGCTAAATAAACCTTTTCTTTTATAAGCTAATTATCCCAGATATTTGTTACAGTAATGCAAAGCTGACTATTATAATGGGTGAGTAGAATTAGTTTCTAATTAGCAGCATATTTTTAAAAATGAAATTATAGTTAGAATTCTTTTCATGCTGTAGCTATGAAATTATACCTAGTGAAACATTAAAAACCACATTCCATCCATTCTAAGGAACAGGAGTGCAGGGGAGCTTGAGGACCTGAATCAAAGGATGAGGCTGCCAGTCCCCCACTGTGTGACTGTGGCCTCAGTTTCTGAACTAGTAACAGTGCAGGATTCAGTCTTACTGCACCCCATGCCATGAGGATTAAATATATCAAGCAAGGAAAGGGAAGCACTAAGAACATTATCAAAATAAATGCCAGCTCTTTATCTCCACCATCATCATCCTCTATTTTAGAAAGAGAAATCTTTTTGGATTCCCCACATATAAATTAATCATCTTAGTGCACATTTGATCAGTTTTTGTTTCTGTAAAAATTGAAACTGGAGTTTTAATCAAATGATCTTTTGTATCAATAAAGATTAGTTTCAAGCACAGTAACAGAGCTGCGGGTCTCTGTCCCTCTGTGTTACAGCACACCAAGAAAGTGGAGTAATGGACCTGGCTCATTAATCTAGTCAGTGTTTTAAAAAATTTCACAGCAATATGTGGTATTGTTGTCAATTAACAAAGACATTTATTTAAAGAATTGAGCAAGGAACAGACTGAAGTACCAAGCAGGCTAGAAGGTAAAATAAAAGCATAGTCCACATCCTATACTTAAGCGTACATTAGAATTTACAAGGAGAGGAGAGTGTGGAAATTGGAGAAGTACGTGATTGCCAGGGCTCATCCCTAGGGCCCTAAATTAGGGGTCAGTCCCTTTTTTAGTCAGCTTTCTGTTGTGATCAGAAGACCTGACAAGAACAATGTAGAGGAGGAATAGTTTTATTTAGGCTCACAGTTACAGAGGTTCAGGCCATGTTTGGCCAACTCCATAGCTCTGGGTGGAGGTGAGGCAGAACCTCATGGTGGACTGGCATGGCAGTGGAAAGCAGCTCAGGACTTGGAAACCTGAAAGTAGAGAGAGAGCTCAGCTCACCAGGGACAAAATATAAATCTAAAAGGCAAACCCCCTGTAGACCTATTTCCTCCAGCCACACCCTACCTGTCTACCATTATCACTCAGTTAATCCACATTAGTGGATTAACCCACCAATTAAGTTACAACTCTTGTAATCTAATTATTCACCTCAAAATGTTCTAGCATTGCCTCACACATTAGCTTTTAGGTGACTCCTCATAGCTAAGCCATACTGTCCCCAAGGTACTGGGAGGTTGTTAAACCATTCCAAATTTGATAGGTTACTACGTAATCCCCCACCCCAATTGCTTTCCTGGTCATTCTTTGATCCTAACTAGCTATACCTGAGAAGTGGTCAGTCATTTACCCAACACTGCAAGATTTTAGTTGGTGGACATGCCATACAGATTTTTCAGCAGAGTGCTAAAGTCAACGGTAAGCTGAATCCAAGACTGAGGCTAAATAGAACACCATTACCAGGTTGACCAACTGATTCCCATTTGCTCAGGACTTTCTGATTTTAGCATAGAAATCCAGTGTTTGGGAATACCTGTCCCCTGTCCAGGCAAATGAGGATGAGCAATCATTGTAACTATCATAAAGCAAATAACTGAATGTAATAAAACCTGAAATGCTGTAAAAAAATTTTAACTGTTAGAACTTTTAGGGGTCAAAATTTAAAAGTTGGACTGAGTAGAAGAACAGCACTATCAGTTTCCAGGTGGCACATATGGTCACTAAACTGCATGGAGCAGATGTTTTCCTTTGACTGAGGTCCCTGGAGAGAGGGTTTTTTGAGTTAACACTAACTTTATAGGTAACTGCTGCAAGCAGCCCTGGGATGGAGGGAGTAAGCTTTCTGTATTTCTTATAGTGATGACTGAGGTGAAGACTTTGTTCCTCTTTAACTCCTGGACTTGATCATTAGTCAGTGATGATGGTACAATTTCACTGAGGCAATCCCCAAAACCAAATATTTCTCTATGTAATTATTTGAAAATTCTTAAAGCATTTTTCATGTATAAAATTAATGGTTCACCATCAAAGTTAATCCTTGTAGCATTTTACTCTGAAATTCACGAATATATGTTTCTATTTCAACTAACAAAAATCTCAGAAACTAATGCATGAAGGAGACTTCAATTCTATCAACAGCACGACTTCATATCCATATTTGAAAGTGAATATTAAAGCAATAACATCACATCCAAATGACATGACCCTATGTGTTCCTGATATTGATACATTGTTTAGACATGAAGATTAATTTTGCAATCTCAAGATCATAAATCCCACTCAGTTTCAGGAATACCAGGAGTGTCACTACAGTTGGGCACTTAGGCACTCTCATTCAGAAGGGTAAGACTGAAGCCAAAACTGAAGAGCAGGTGTCAACTAAGTCACAATACTAAGATCATATGTTGGAACACATGCTATGAAAACCAATAAACATGAGTCTAAGGAAGCTTTTGAAGAAGCCATGTCCCTATGAGCCTCCACAACTGCAGTTCACATATCGCTGCTTCTACATTGACTCCCGGTGCACTCACTCACTCGAACCCTAACTGAGGGCATTTTAGCTGGGGTTCCCCAAGGTCTAGGCTAAATGGACCAAGGGCCTACTGAGTGCAAATCCCAATGGCTAAATTGATGACAGGACTGTAGGATCATGCTGGTATGGTTCGGATGTGGTTTGTCGCCTAAGGATTCATGTGTTGAAGGCTTGGTGCTCAGTGTAATGATGTGAGAGGCTGTGAGGGAAGTCTTTAGGGGCCCTGCCCTCGAAAGGAACTAAGGTAGTTCACGAGGGACTCTGAGTTAGTTCTTGTGGGAGAGCTATATTAAAGGATGAGTAAGTCTGTATGCCCACCTTGCTCTCTTTTTGTTTACATATGTGATCTCCTCTTTCCACACATGCTTCTGCTGCAGTTGTGATGGTGTCTGCTAGACCCTTACCCGTAGCCAAACAAATGGAATCAGCTTGATCTTGATCTTGCATGTTAATGTCCAGAATTGTGATCTGAATAAGCTCTTTTCTTTGTAAAGTTAATTTATGTCAGGTATTTTGTTATAGTAACAAAAATCAGACTATCACACATCCAAAAGCAGCACATATGTAACGTCCGCATGTGTATGTGCGTTAAACATGTGGATGTTTAAATTTAAGTGTCAAATTGACCCAATTAAGTGATACCCAGACAACTGGCAAAATATTACTTCTCAGTTTGTTTGTGAAGGAGTTTCTGGAAAAAGTTGCCATTCGAATCAATAGACTGGCCTCACCAATATGAGCAGGCATCATGCAACCTGTTGAGATCTCAGATTTTTTAAAAATGGTGGAGAAAGAACAAATTCATTCTGTCTTCTGGAATCTGGACATCCATCATCTCCTGCCCAGAGCTCCAGTTTTTCAGATCTTCAGACTTACTAGAGACTTATGACATTAATATTCCATCCCATATCAGACTAAATTATATCACCTCCCCCTGCAGGCTTTCCTGGTTCTCCAGCTTGCAGATGGCATACCCCGGGACTCCTTGGCATCCATATGCATGTTAGCGAATTCCTCTAAGGATCTTATATAGCTATATCTATTGTGTCTATTTTGCTGGATAATTCTGATTAATCCTGCATGTTAGCAGACGTTTGGAAATATCAAACAATTGTCTATCAGTACGACTTTAGATTCTTTGTAGAACCCATTCACCTATTATTGGCCCTGGCAGTCAGTATTTAGGTCTTAATTAAGGAATTAATCAGTATGAATTAAGGAATTAATCCATGCTTACTTTCCCCCTAGCTGTCCTCTTCCATACCTCACAACCAGACTCAATAGTAGCCTCCATCCATACCTTCAAGAATGATCTTTTCCTTTTCCTATAGGAAATAGAATGAAGTGACATGTCTGTCACTCCCTTCTTCCACACATTCACCCACCCCAAATTTATATTTTTCTCTCTTTAAATTGTGGGGAAAATGTGCATAATATAAAATTTGTCATTTTAACCATCTTTATGCACATGTTACCTGTGCATACCTCAATGACAGCAAAGCTCTGTCTCTTTCAGGCTTGGTTCTGGGTGGAAGTAAGTCTACCCTATGATTTAGCAGTCAGCGACTTCGACCTTTCCTGGTTTAAATTTGTGCTCTCTGTAGTCTTCACAAGAATTGGATTGAAAAAAATTACTCCAGGCTTATAATGTTCTGGGGCACTTTGCAGAAACAAATGCAAAACTTCAACCTGGACCACTCCAGGACTGTCATTACCAACAGTTGATGTCCCTTGAGATAATGGTGGAGAGATTTTAAGAATTAATAGAGGCATTTCACAAGTACGATTATCAATTATAATTTTCACTGTGTTGCCAAATGGTTCACACACAATTCCCATAAATAATTATTAAAATATAATTATTTTATTTTTATAATATGAAGATTGCCACAAATATGTATCTCTCCCAAATAACAATAATTATATTATACTTTTTTTGTTTTTGTTACTGAAAAATTAAACCAAACTCTTTGTTCAGTTAAAGTTAATAGATTATTAATTCACATCAGGTAATAGTAATATCTGTTCTGCTCTTCTTATGTGTGTGCATGTATGTTTATGTATGTATAATTATTATGCTTTACATTATTTTCCATGCTATAACATTTTGGAAAGATGAAGGGAAGGAATCATGAATGAAGGGGAATATCTGAGTGGTGTTGGTCCTTACTATTTCTGTCCACTTTTATATTTAAGGCCTTAATATTCTGTGACAGGATCTGGAACTGCATCCTAGGCCTCAGGAGAACCAAGGTGTGGTTCCTATCTGGCATGCTAAATCATCCCACTCTGGCATCCCTCATTACCTCTATCTCAATGTTGCCTTTTGCTTCTGTTCTTCATATGGATTCTTCAGTTGGACTTCTTTGTGGTTATTTGTATTGGTTTTAGATATTCTTTTTCAGGTAACTCTGAGATCTATTATTCAGCATCTCCTGCCTGAGCTCAAACATGACTTCTAGGTGTTTATTGTGCAAGAGTGTTAAAATTGTGAAAAGAATTGACAAAATGACTAGAAGATTAATTACCTCCTTATTATAGCCTTAAAACTATTACATATATTTGCAGAGTCACCATTGTAATGATCGTGATCAGAGGCAGTTAAAGTGGAAAAGAACTCACAACTTCATGCCAACAGCTATAGATGAGCAAAGGAGATCATAGCACTGTGTATGGAACAAGCACCCACTTCAACTGTGGTTTTCTGCTTACTGAAATCCTCCCCAGAAGAGGAGGGGGCTGCCATTGATGCTCAACCAAGTGAATAGATTCCATATCGTGGGGAAGGAAACAGCAATAGAACACCAGATGTTTGCTAATTATTTCCAAATGAAATTGACTAGACCAAGTTTTAAATAAAGATAATCTGGGAGGGTGAAATAAAGCTCATTCTTCCCTTGAGGTAATAAATCCATCCAAAGTACTCATCATCACCTCTGTATTCAGTCAGACCCCTGGATCTCAGACCACAGATCACGTCCTTCCTTTTTGCCACAGGAATCATACCTAGTGACCCTGGAGCTGCATGCTGGCTGGCTCTGGAGTCCTCCAGCCCTCACCTTCTTATCTCCTTTTGTTCCCTGTGTTCGTATCTGTTCCTCATCTTAGCTAACTCTTCCTGCCTCATGATGTCTGAATCTGCTGTGAAGAGTTAGGATTTCCACTGGTGCCTTTTGACTTGACTGACATCAGACAAGGCCTTCAGGATCCCAGAGCTTAGTGGAATCTGAAGGCCCCTTTATATAAGCTTTCTGCAGCTACCAGCAATTCAACAGAATGTACCTCTGCTCTTCCTGGGATAGAAAGACATTCTGGGAAGGCATAGACCCTCTTAATGGAGGAGCAGTCAGTAGAAACAAAAAACCTGGGAAAAATTAAAACTGCAATTTAAAGGAAATGGACCACACAGAGAAATGAGAGTCCTTCTCCATCTAAAATAGAGGGACTGAAGAAGCAGACGTATTATGAAGTGATTTTATTCTCATTTTTAAAAAAAGACTCTAGAGTCCTCTATCTCTAAAGTGAGAACACACAGTCCTAAAAAGGAAAACATCTGACATTAGGTACAATTTTATGGGGATCTCAGCATGATTTCTGAGTTAAAAACCATGACAGAAACTGTGGTACAGAAATGGATCTTTCTAAACATTGCTCTTCTGAAGTAGTGAAGACAAATATAAGAAGGTTTTCCTTGACCTCATTTTAGCTTGGCCTAGCGTAGAGTTCCGAGGATGTCATATTTTCCTTTCACAAGTCTGTGACATTTTCCCAAAAGGTTAGTATCCTTGATCTATTAGACCTTCCCTGGCAAACAATGAAAAAAAAATAAACCAACAAAACCAAAAAGATGTACCCAAAGAACAGTGTAGGGTTGCTTCTGAGTGCAGAGGCTGGACTGGTACTTTTATACAAGCCACCTATTTGGAGGAGAAGGTGTGAGGTGAACCTGGAGAGGAAGAAGTGAGAAACTTCAAGCAGATTGAAACAGGGAAGGAGAAAAGCAGATAGAAGGGATTCCAATTGAGTCGGCACCACCATGGGTGGCTGAGGGATGTGCTTGAGTACCTGAGAATTGCTGAGGGGAAGTGTTCACTCATTGTCCCCTATCCTCTTCTGGTTGAATGTGGTCCCAGGGCTGTTCATTCCCCAGCACTCTTGAGCTGTTTGCAGATGGAAATGCACTGATGTCCCACTCCACACTGCTGGAGAAGTCCTGGAGGCAGGAGCACAGGGAGCGCTGAGTGCCACTTGAGTTTCCTGCCTGCAAATGCCAGGGGTAAAATCAGGGTGCAGTTGAGAGGCCTCTGGTGCAATCAACAATAAAACCACACAAGAAGAAAAAGGGACCCGGAGAGTGTTCACCTTCACTGCCACAAAGGAATGCAAATCATAACATGGAATATCTTTTCCTCTGATAAATTTAAAGTGGTTCTTAAATGACAATTTTAATGTTTCAGAGATATAATGAGAAAGGAATGTCCCCTCTGTACACATACTGCTGATAGAAGGATATTTGATTAACTGACTGATGACACGTTCATGGTATGAGTTGTTTGGAGATAAACTGAGTCTCCTAACACGCATATGTACAACGCATATGTTGAAAGTCTCACTCTAAGAACTTCAGAATTTGACTGAATTTGGACACTAGGTCTGTAAATAGGTGAATAAGTTAAAATGGGGCTCTAAGAGTGGACCCTTATTCAGTATGGCAGGTGACCTTATAAAAGGTAATTGGACACACAAGGAGATACCAGGAATGTACCCCGTCAGAGGGAAGACGCCGTGAGGATATGCCAGAGGGCAGCCATCTGCAAGCCAAGGAGGGGGCCTCGGAAGAAATCAAACCTGCTGACACCTTGATCTCAGACTTCTAGCCTCTAGAAGTGTGAGCAAATAAATTTCTGTTGTTTAAGCCACCCATTCTGTGGTATTTTGATAGGCAGCCATAGCAGACTAATACGAGATCACGAATCTTAAATATATTCAACACACAGGCTGTCATGCTAGTTCCTCTCAATTTCCCCTCTTCCTTTACTAACAAAACCCAGGTTTTTGTTTGTTTTTTTTTTTTTTTTTTGGTTTGGGGAAGTACAGCAGTGTGCCCAGCACTGGGCAATGGCCCATGATTGGTCTGAGCCACTTTTAAAAGTTCTATTTCTTGTTTTCCCGTGATGTCTCAAAATTAGTGTTGACCGTGTGTCCACGTGTGGTTGGGAGCAAGGTCAGCATGTAACAGCCTTCTGGGAGAACTTTGCTTTCTGATGGAGGACGATGCCATTGGCATACACGTCTTCCACACTTTCCTGTTTTGCACTCAGGCACAGATGTGAGGTGGCACTTGTCTTTGCAAACCTGTAGTTTTACTTTCTACTCTGTTAACAATTTCATTACAACAAAGGGCCTTTTATCACTAGTGTTAATTTTTGGGCTTGGAACTAGTCTTACAGGTGTAGTTTAGGTAACATATACATAACTGAACCAATTATGAGGACCAGAGCGATGAGATACTCTAAGTGACCAGTTCTGGTCAGCACTGACTCTAGAGTATGAGTTTGATGTCTGTCCTGACCATGTCTTGTGGTTCAAAATGGGGATTGGAGAGGAGGTAGCTGCCCAAAGGGAAATCAGAGTATTGGTACTAGACTGAGGACCAAATATTGATCAGACAAAAAAAAAATGTTCCCTATATCTGACTAACTCCACTTCCTTCTCCTTCAGGTCTCAGCTTAGTTATTATTTGCACCATGTAGTTTTCCTGACCACCCCCACCACCATCAATTCTGGACTAGTTGCCCTATTCTTTTTTCCCCAATACCACTCTCACACAGCAGTTTTATATTGTGTGTAATTGCTGTTTGCTTCTCTTTATTCCTGATTAGACTACAAAAGCTATTTAGACAGGAATCTTGATTATCTCATTCACCATTGCAACTCTAATGTCTACCAGAGTGCCTGGCAAATAAAAACACTTGATAAATATTTGCTGAAGAAATGAAAATCTACTGCAAAGTACACATCTTGGAAGACAAGTGTAATTGAAAATGCTTTCAAGCACATGAGCATGATAGATACCATAGAGAGAGAGGACATGCTGGTCTCCTCCTACCATGCCCATGTACCTATTAACTCCACTCCCCCAAGGTAGGAAGAACTGAAACATTGTTCAGAATAAAGAACATTCATTGGGCTATATTTAACAATATTCCTTAAAGATGGGCAACTCTAACTATTGTATTCTTCCTTTTGCAAAATAGACAGGATCTGGCTTTTTTATTGTTTGTTCTATTTAGTTATACATGATAGCAGAATGCATTTTGATTCATTGTATACAAATGGAGAACAGTTTTTCATTTCTCTGGTTGTACACAACGTAGAACCACACTATTCGTGTAATCATACGTGTACATAGGGTAATGATGTTTGTCTCATTCCACCATCTTTCCTTCCCCTGGCCCCCTCCCTTCCCCTCATTTCCCTCTACACAATCCAAAGTTTCTTCATTCTTCCCTTACCCCCTACCACTCCCCACTCCCCTTTACGTATCAGCATCCACTTATCAGAGAAAACATTCAGAGGGTCTGGCTTTTTAATACAGGCCAAACCAGCTTGCTTTCTTCTTTTCCATTCTCCTGAAATCTGCAACTGAATGGTAAATTCTCTCAGGGATTGCCTTGCAGAAATCTCTTCCTAAAAATGCCTGCTGATCCTGGAATTGAGAGAGAAGGTAGGGAACATGAAGCCCCATCTTTTATCTTAAGCTATTCTTGTGCTCCAGCACAGCTTCTGTAGGCCTTGCTTGGAGAGTTCCCGAACTCTCACCTACTTTTCAGGAAAGCAGTTTCTGGTTTCTCATCTGCAATTTCTCTGTATCTAGATCCTTTTGGGGGAAGTCTGTAGGTACAACTGGTCGTATTGGAATAGGATTTGGTCATTTCTTCATTTTAGACTATAGGGAAATGACAAACCTCACAAATACTCCCTCCTCTCTTACTGACTGCTTAGAGCTGCTGGCTCACACAGCACCCCACTGCCTCACACAGTCCCTTCACCAGCAGGAATGAGGTTCCTTATTGAGCAGAAAACTGTAGACGGGATTGATTTGGCCTGAAAAAGAGGTTATCTAATTCCTATAGGGTCCTGCTTAGTTTTCATTAGATGCTCTTGGTGCCTAATTCAGTGCTGTTTATATGGACCAGGATTCTACTTCCAGTGAAATACAGGGAAAACTGTGGAACTCATCTATTCTTTACAGAGATGACAGACATGAGTGGGAGATTTTTTTTTTTAATTTTTAATTTTTTGAACAGGGTTTCTGGCACAGCCATAGCAAAACATCATTAAAAAACTTCTGGGTACAGATTCAAAAGGCATTAAATGTTTTCAGAAAACTAATAGCTGCTATTTTATTAATTCAATAAATACTTACTGAAAAATTCCAATGGATTGGGCCTTTGGGAGACCTGGGAGTATAAAATGGTGAGCCAGGAGCCTGATCTTAGAGAGCTAACACTCAGGTGGGGGAGACACACACATACACATACACACACACACACACACACATACACACATTGTTATGAAATGTGATGCTAGGAAATAGATTCAAATTTGCCTTTGCCAGGATTGCCTTGTCTTCCAAAATCTTGCAAATCTTTTTTTTTTAAATTTTATATTATTTTTAGTCATATATGGGCACACTAACTTTATTTAATTAATTTATTTTTATGTGGTGCTGAGGATCAAATCCAGTGCCTTACACATGCTAGGCAAGTACTCTACCAATGAGCTACAACCCCAGACCATGCAAATTTTTTAAGGTCAACTCTGATCCTGTTTTCATCAAGGTTCCTAAAGTGCTCTGTTCAATCAAAATAAATATCTCTTTCATCTCCAGTCTTCCAGTTTGTATATTAACTAATATTTTTGTTTGTGTCTCTTTCTCCTGTTTGATTTTATATTCTTGAATAACAGAAGCTGTATCTTAACCATCACTGTAATCTCCAATTTGGCCAGCACAGTCTTCTTCATGTAGTAAACTCTAAATATTTGTTAAATTAAAATAAACTTTATTACATTAATCGGATATTTTCTTTTGGAGATCTTGAATACATGGTTTCTATGTTACAAAACATAAAAGGAAATATATGCAATACATTTCTGGTTAAGGGTCTTAATTTTGGGTGGGAAATTATTTGCCTGAACTTGTAGGAAAAGAATGGGTGAAAAGAGTATAGTCATTACTCTATAATGATATAAGAAATATCATTATAGTAAGTATGTGTTGCTTCCATAGAAAATAAGGAAAATATAGAGATGTTTAGACATTATTTTTCATTTAATGTTTACAAAGATAATGAAATTTGATGCAGGTTGAAGTCAGGTAACGAACAGAATATTTCTACCAATTATTTATTATTGATTTTATTTGGGAAAAGATTACATGGGGGGTAATAGCCTAGGAAAGCAGGGAAGTCAGAAATTGGTGTTGAGATGATAGAACATAAATTTTCTGTCAGAAATAGAGCTGAGATCGTACAAAATAAAGTTGGAGAGGGGTGTGGCAAGAGCATGCAGAGAGATGTGACTAAGAGGTAGAACCCTGCACCAGATGTGAAACACTGCAGGTGGCCATTGCAAGTTCTCGGTAAGAGACTCAGCTGACTGCAGCTATGGCCCTGAAACTCACCTCCCTGAGCCTCAGTTTAGGGTTAGCATGAGACACTTTCATGAAGGATCCTGAAAGTTTTGAAAAGTAGAAATAAATAAGTTTAAAAAAAGAAAATAATAAAAATATACTTTAGGGAGGCTAACAGGTATAAAATGCTTTAGAGGGAGGAGATCATGGAAACTGGATATCCAGTTAGAGGCAGCTGTATTTGTCCCAGGAAGAGGAGATGAAAGCACAGATTACAGTGGAAGGAAGGAGAAGAGACAGGAAGTGAGACTCACAGACAACTGAGTGGCTCCCTCTGCCAAGATGTCAGGTTACCTCAGAAAGTCTTTTCATTTACCAGTGACTCACTCTGTTTTGAGTTTTCTTTGGACGTCTTTTCCATTTGTTATTACTGATTACAATAATAAAGGACTGATTTAACACCCTCACCATATGTTAGGGGCTTAGAAACAAACATAAATGACAAAGATGTTTCTTCTTTGAAAAATTCTTTGTGATTTTAATTTTTCGCGCACTCATGAAATATGTCTGAAAGGGTTGGTGATTCAGATAATTTAGGATTATTGTTCCTCGCCATTCTCCTCCTTTGATGTAGAGTTTGCTACTCAGTGCACTAAGGTGTGAAGGATTTCTCCAGTACTCTGCAACAGTTTCCAACAATGGCTGGAAAATAAGTTCATCAGAGACTGAGCCAAGGGCCTTTAATCTTTTGCCCAGAAAAGTGAGTTTTTGATATGAAATAGTACCTGAGAACAAAATACTTTCTCTTTTTATATTATATTTAATTTTTTAAATTTTTAGACAATTTTTTACATGACAGTAGAGTATATTTTGAAATATTATACATACTTAGAATAAGTATAACTTGTCCCAACTTGTACATAATGTGGAGTTAAACTGGTTGTGTATTCATAAATGCAGATGGGAAAGATATGTCTGATTCATTCTACTGTCTTTCCTATTCCCAACTCCCCTTCCTTCTTATCATTCCCCTTTGTCTAGTCCAATAAACCTCTAATCTTCCCCTCCCTTGTTGTGGGTTAACATCCACATATTAGAACATTTATCTTTAATTTGGGGGGATTGGCTTATTTTATTTAGCATGATATTCTTCAGTTCCATCCAGCACTGACAAATGCTATAATTTCATTCTTCTTTATGGCTGAGCAATATTCCATTGTGTATACAAACCAACTCTCTACCATATCAGCTTAGGAACTGACTTCCTCAATAAGACTCTCAAAGCACAAGAAGTAAAATCAAGAATCAATAAATGGGGGTTGGGGTTGTAGCTCAGTGGTGGAACACTTGCCTAGAATGTGTGAGGCACTGGGTTTGATTCTCAGCACCAGATATAAACAAATAAAATAAAGGTTCATTGATAACTAAAAAAAATTAAAAAAAAAAAGAATCAACAAATGGGATGGCATCAAACTAAAAAGATCTTCAGCAAAGGAAACAATGTGAACAGAGAGGCTACAGAATGAGAGAAAATCTTGACCACTAGTACCTCAGACAAAGTATTAATCTCCAGGGTATACAAAAAACTAAAAAAACATTAACACTAAAAAACAAATAGCCCAATAAATAAATGGGCTAATGAACTGAACAGTCACTTCACAGAAGGAGAAATACAAATGGTCAAAAAATATATGAAAAAATGTTCAATATCTCTAGCAGTTAGAGAAATACAAATCAAAATTACACTGAGATTCCATCTCACCCCTGTCAGAATGGCAATTATTAAGAATATAAGCAACAATAAATGTTGGTGAGGATGTGGGGAAAATTTGCACTTACATATTGTTGGTGGCACTGCAAATTTGTTCATTCTGGAAAACAGTATGGAGATTCCTTAGAAAACTTGGAATGGAACCACAATTTGACCCAGTTATCCCACTCCTCAGTTTATACCTAGAGGACTTAAAGTCAGCATACTACAGTGATGTAGTCACACCAATGTTTATAGCAGCTCAATTCACAACAGCCAAGCTATGTAACTAACCTAGTTGCCCTACAACAGATGAATGGACAGAGAAAATGTGGATATTCTCTTCTAATGAAGGAGAAGCACCAGGAACCAAAATTTCCTTACAGTATTTTGTGAATTTCACTATTTTGTACCAGATGAAGTTAATTTGCTAAGAAAGTCTGAACTAAAAAGTTCACTTGAGGTAACATTTTGGAATCTATTTCATTTTAGTCCTTTCCTTAGCTTTTAGAAAACAAAAGATATTAAAATACACAAATAAAGAGAATATTCAAGACAACAATAAAAAACAAACAACCAGCTGCATTCCATTTGGGAATTAAGACTTTAAGAAAGATAAGCAGTTAAAATCTGTTCTGGTCTAATGTGTCAAGGAATAAGTCTCTGTTTATGAAATCCAGAGCTGAAACTATTTTCGAAAAATTGTTGTTTCACAATTCATAGTTCACTGAAAACATTCTTGAAGCCTAACATTTTCCTTGGTAGCAGAAAGTTAAATGATAACATTCAATAAAACACGACCCCTGAAAGTATATTCTATTTGCTATGAACGTGTCCCTATGTTGCAACAATAAATTTCACCCAGTGATGTCCTTTGTCTGGGCTCATACCTGTCATTTTCCTTAAATTTTTAATGAGTCAACTGAAGCACACAAACTGGTATGGCAGTTATTTCACTCAGATATAATACATAAAATAATATGTCCAGAATATATTTTTGCACTGTTACACGATGTCCAGTCCCATTTCCTTTTGTTTTAAGTCAATTATTTTCTTTTCCTGAATCTGTTTTTTTCTAAAAACGGCAAGAATTTTAATACTTTCTTATAATTTTCTTGCCAACTCTTCCAATCCCACAAATCAAATATTCATATTTTTCCCTAAAAGGACCAACTATTTTACTTCATCTTGATATCTTTAGAAACCAAAGATTTTAACATCTTACATTGCAGTTACTTACATACAAAGGACTCCCTTGAACTTCATTTCTACAACTCAATATGACCTCACTCTGTATCACACGTCCTGCCTGAGAGCAGGTACTCTAGCCAATCTACTCCAGTGATTTTCCAAGTCAGGATAGATTGAATCATTGCCAAGTCATGGTTGCACTGTTCCTTCTCTGGGGGATGGCATTTGGATGTAGAGGAGATTTGTATCTCAGGCACAGGCAGGAGGAGTGAAGGTAAGCTGGTGACCCTGACATACCATATCTGCTGCTAAACTAATATACAGTCTATCTTCTGCTCCTGGGTTTTGCATGGTGACAACTCTGCCAAGGAAATAATGTGGTCTCCTTCCTTGGCTCTGTCAAGTGTGATACTTAATAGATTTCAGCGACATATTTCCCAGTTAGTGTCTGAAATATCACAACTTTGTCATAAGAACTTTTTAGCAGGTAAAAACTTGCAGTAAATTTTTTACATTCTATTTTTGGGCACACTGTTTTGGATCTTTTCTCTACCATTTGAGGGGTATCAGAAAAACTTAGAAGGAACTGTCCTCAGGGTTTTCCTATATATATTCATTATTCTGTGGCCTAATTTTGCTCTCCATGGTCAGGGTGGTACCTGCGTTATTGCTGGACATGAAATTGTTCTCGAAACCCTTCAGTTGGATGCTGGTTCTGGGATTTTACAAATTTCAAAAGACAGTTAGTTTCAGGAATGTTCCCCAATGGCCCATTTGTTAGAGGCTTGGTTCTCAGCCTATGGCTGTCCTAGGAGATGGTAGAACCTTTAGAGGTTGGGCGTAGTGGAAGGAAGTTAGTCATTGGGGGTGTGCCCCTGAAGGGGGTATGGGGATCCCAATTCCTGCCTCTTGTCCTTTTTGCTTCACAGTCACCATGAAGGGACCAGTCCTCCTCCACCACATGTTCCCACCATGATACACTGTGTTACCATAGGCCCAAAGCAACAGAGCCAGGTGACCATGGCCTGAAAGTTCTGAGACTGTGAAACAAAATAAGCTTTTCCACCTTTGCAGTTCATTTTGGCACAGAGACAGAAGAATCATCCCTCATGGCACCTGTTCACCATTTTGAGTTTCCAATTATTTAAGTATTTAATCTCATTTTTCTTAAGAAGGTAGGAAAAAAATAAGAGAAAAATTGGTTTAACTGGTTGGCTACTATTTTCAAATTCTCCTGACACAGAAATCCTTTACCGTTTACAAAACACCTACCCTTTTCAAAATTGGTGTCCTTGGTGATTGACCTTGGTGACTCCTTTCCCATCCATCACAGGGACCCATGACTTGAGAGTTCAAGTGAAGGGGATCATGAAAGAGAAGTGTAATAGTATAATCCAATGTATACTCTGGCCCCAGCTGAGGTTTCTGATGGAACCAGTAAGATTGCTGATGAAGATGTTGATGACAGCCAAGAATCCACAGGATTTAGCAAAGAAAGTGTCTTTCTTTAGATGGATAAAGACTTTTAGCTATTCTTTGGTCTAGTTAGGAGAAAATAAGTTTTTTGGAACTTCACTGTATCTCATACTTAAGAATGCTAACACAGTGAAAGCTTTTGATCAAGGCTCTGGGACATCATCTTCCATAAGAATGCCAGAGCAGACTCTACCTACAGAATGGCAGAAAGGCTGTTTTCGTGAGAGGACACCATAAATCCACTTGGTCCTAATAGCAGGCAATGAAAATTCTTTTCAGATGAGAGATTTTGCACACAAAGAGCCCCAAGGGAAGAGATGGCGATGGAAACATCCATCAAGTAAGGAAAGGGTGCTTAGAAAATTGCTCTGCTGACTCCATCCATCATACTATCAGAGACTGCTGTGTTAATCCATTTACCACCACTGAGGATAAGCCCAAAGACAAAATGCAGAAGTGTGCCTTAGGGAGAGCTTTCAACAAACCTTCTGTGGACGCTAATGTGGACAATGGGGATTTCTCCCATATGACACCCAAGGAGTATTGAGTGCAATTTACACACCACCATGCAGCTGCAGGTTGGTTTACCAATATGAGTCATCTCTTAACTCTTTGATCTAGGGATAATTTCTCCCTTCTCTTGTAGCTTAAATTCTCAGTTGTGAATACTTACTGTTGCTCCATCTCTGCCTCTGCAGTGGTATCTGAACCTGTTATTCTCCTAAGGGTTAAAAACAAAATAAGGCCTTATTTCTCTGAATGGCACTGAGGTTTATAAATTCTCTGAGTATAAAGGAAATTGTATAAATAGAAACTGAAATCAATGATTATAAAAAATCTTCAAAATGTTACTTTGATTATAAAGATATATATATTATTACTTTTTTAGCCTTTATAATTGCCAAAGGAAGAGAAGCAAATGCTAAGTGCTTGCTGTGCTATTAAATGCTATCAATTCATACCTTGATAATAAAAACGATTCCTTTTGTTTTTACAGTGCCTTTCTCTTTTTATAGTACTTTCACACCTTTTATATCATTTGATTCCTTTATATGAATGCTCCGAAAGTTAAACATTTGCCTACTCTATTGACGAATTGTTCTTTCAAATGTTGAAGAAATCTTTGTGGGGGAAAGATATATGAAATTACAAAATAGAAACAATTTTAGGCACATTATCCTCTGGCCATTATGATGGAGACTTAGTTGTGTGTGACTCTGAGCGAGAAAAAAAAAAGAAGTTTTGCCTTGAGAAATGACCCTGAGTGCAACAGCTGCCCTGGAGAGCACACGGCACAGTCCATGCCATGTTTGCTACAGAGAGTAAAATAGATGGGTCACTCATTTAATTATAAGGTAGAGTCCCAGGAAGTAGATTTAGTTTTCAGCCTCCTCAAGAAATCTGCAGGCCAATAAAATTCACCTGTAACAATGATCTAAACATGCTCTGCTGATGTTAGTGTTTAACCTTTCTGAGTAGAATCAGTTTTTAATATAAAACATTACACAGATGTGATAATACTTGTGCTTTTATTATTTGATGAGTAGAATTTTAAGAATGTTGTAATCATTAATTAATAAATATATTTGTAATGTTGTACCTTTAAATCATCACATCATCAGCTGCATATGTTTTGTGTGCAAGTACCTGTATCTACAACTGGGCTTGGTCAGATGGATTCTTATTGCACACCAATGTCTTCAATGCATCAGTTCAGAATCTCCATCGTTCAATGTGACATTTGTATCCACAAATCACTCTATTAACTTATTCATTGAATGATATCTAAAACATTTCCTTAGACATTGCAAGGTATTTGGTTTGGGTGATAAGGAGAAAAGAATTGGAATCAGAGCTTCTTCAGAGCAGCTGGGAGTCAAAAGACATTTTGTGTGTGTGTGTGTGTGTGTGTGTGTGTGTATAAAAGTGTAACTATATGTGTAATATGCATACAATATATATAATACTAAGTATGAAGTAATTCTAGGGGCTCTATATCCAGGAAAATGACAGATCAGATACTCTGAACACCATTCCTCACCTGCTAAATCATAAAGTGGAACTAGATTTGTTATAAGCTTTTGCTTCTAAATAAGGAAATAGAAAATCTTTCTGATATTTGTCTAACATTTCTACAGATAAAATTCCAACTTTTAAAACTCTCTGAGAAGATAATGTTGAACAGAGCCAGCATAAAATAACAGATACTTAAATAAGAATAATAGAAATTTCAAATATTGGAATTATTAGACCTAAATAGGTAATATTGCATTTAATATTTGTAGCAAAATAAATAGGAAAGGAAATTTTTTTAGGCAGAATTATAAAATTTTATTGTGTTGAATGTTTGTAGTTAAAAATTGTGGTTATCTTTTCAGGTTCATTAATTTCCAGGGAAAAGCAGAAAGTTAAAGGAAAAAAAAACATTAATTTTTAAATACTTTCTTAATCTCATTAATGCAGCTTTTTTGGTAAGAATTTTCATAATTTTTTAATGAAGAAAATATAACACATTTTACTAGACAATGGCTAAAAAGTATTGTCTTTTTTTCAGGTTCTTGAACTTTTATTTGTGGGATTTGGTACATATCTTTTAATATGACTAAGGAAAGTGATACTATAAAATTAGGAAAAAGATGGATTTAGGAAAAACTAAATGAACTTTTTGGAAAGAAAAATAATTGACATTTATGTTTAATGTGTTATAAATTAGTGCAAGTATCTATGACCTTGAATTACGTAATGGTTTCTTATATATACTAACTAAAGCATAACCAAAGAAAAATAGATAAACTCATCAAAGTTAAAAACATTAGTTCATAAAAATGCAATTAGGGCTGGAGATATAGCTCAGTTGGTAGAGTGCTTGCCTATCAAGCACAAGGCCCT
>JAJEJO010001457.1:148759-164046 GCA_020662805.1 Glaucomys volans
GGAAAAAAGATAGATTTTCTAAAAAGAATGTATATTAAAATGGTAGTTGATTTCTTAAGAAAAATTAAAAATGGAAGCCAGAAAAGAGTAGAATAATATCTTCAAGTTCCTGAGAGAAAAGAGCTATCAATTCAGAATTATATAATTGGTTTAAAAAATAATCTTCTAATATGATGGTAAAATAAAGCACTTTCAGAAAAAAAATTGAGGAACTGTGGCAATAATCTCCCTCTCTAAAAGATTTTGTAAAACATAGAGAAGCTGTGGAGGCATTTTTATTAATTTCAATAAATATATCAAAAGTAGGGAAAAAACACTGGAAGAATATGTGCCAAAATATTAGTGATTTTTTTTTATCCCTGGTGGTTATGTTGTAGGATATTTTTTTGTAATTTATCCATACTGCTTATATTGTTTAAAGGAATATATCTTTTAAAATTAGTAAAATAATACTGTGGCAGTCAGAAAACAAAACAAGTTTGTGATGGAAGAAGAAATAATGAGCAATGAAACAGACAAATTTAAGAGTAAATCTAAACAAAGCTCAATAGTAAAAAACAATAATTGATAGTAATAATGTCTAATTTGTGGAGTGTTTATAAGGTGGAATCAAAATTGGTACAAAAGTAGCATAAAGAATGGAAGGAGTCTGCTTAGAGTTGAAGTCATCTGAAGTCCTTGCACTGGGTATGAAGAAGGAAAAGATAATGATGAACTTTAGACTTCAGACACTAACATGTTTGAAATGAGCACTAACAACAAAGTTGGAAGATAGTAGAGGATATAAATTGCAGCTGCTGGAGGGAAAAACGAGATGAGAAAGATCAACCAACCCACCCCAAACCTCTTTGTCACGTGCTTAACAAACTGTGGAATAAAAACAACAATAATTTGTTATTGCTCATGAATTTATGGGTTAGTCAGTAATTCTGCTAATTTGGCTTGGATTTAACTATTCTTGGGTGGAATCAACTAGGTGATGCCATCAGGTGCTTGGTCCCTGGCTAGTCCAAAGTGGCTGTATCATTTCAGGTCCCTGTAGCCTCTTCTTCTCCAACAGGTCAGCTTGCTCTTGTTCATGTGGCAACTGGACATGTTCCGATAGGATGAGTGCAAGCCCTCGTGAGGCCTAGACCAAGAGCTTTCTCTATATAGCTCTAGATGGTAAATATTTTAGGTTTTGCAAGCGATGCAGTTGCAACTCCTCAGCTCTGCTTTATGGCAAGGAAAGCATCTATGTCCATTATGTAAATGAATGAATTTGGCTATATTTCAGTAAACTTTATGAATAAGACAACAGTCCAAAATGAGCACGTAGATTATATTTGTTCACTTCTTTTAGAACAGGTGGGCATAGCTTCTCTTTCACTTCCTGACTGAAAGAAATGCAAAGTTTTATTACCAAATAAAGTAAGTTGGTAATTTTACAAGGGGCAAAATAATTATATCCCCTGTTTGATTATCTATCATAATCTCAAAAAAATCCAAACTAAGTCAGGAAAAGAGGGGAAAAGTCCATAGGAAAAGCAAAAATAAATGTGAAGTGATACAAATAAAATCTAACGTTGTTATTCACAAATCCACAGTAAATGTGAAGAGAATCATCCCTCAATTTAAAGCTCTAAGGCCAAAATCATTTGAGTGGCAAAGAGGAATTTTAAAATCTATCATCACTGTGGGAGATTTTAGCTTACATGTCTGAGTAATTGACTAAGCAAATGACATCACTGAGTGGAGCTGTTTCCCACACAACTCTGCAATTCCAGTCTTAGCTACACATTCTGAAGTTATGTATGTGCACAAGATCAGTGCACAAGATGACTCACAGAAGTACTGCATATGAGGGAAAAGACTAGAAACAACCAAAATATCAGTAACAAGAAAATGTGGTTGAGGCCAGTAGTAGAATCCTACAAAGAAGAAATGAATGGAATGCAACCACAAGGGTGAATCTCAGGAACAGATTACAGTGTACAAAGTGTAATTGCAGAAGAGCACATACAATCTAATTTCATTTATCTAAGGTTCAAAACATGCAAAACTGGGCACTATATCTTTAGGAATTAGTACATTTATGGTAAGACTATGAAGATGCACTTACCTCTTTAGGTTAGGGATGGGAATGGGATGGGAGGCGCATAAAGGGAACTTCAAGGACATCTCTAAAGAACAGGGAACTTCAAGGACATCTCTCAAGAATGGTGCCCAGTTTATACTAGCTCTTTCTAGGGTAAACCAAGTAGACTTCTCTGGATTTTCTTTCCTCTCAGTCCCTTCATTTGCATACTATACACCCAGGTGAGGCTAGACTCATCTTAGTGGATGGGACAGAGGGTCGTGTAGTCTGTGACAGATGAGGTTATGAATTCTCACATTAGAGTTTCCCTTTCATTTTGTGAATGTATTATACAGAAAGTAGAAATCGTATCTCATTCTACTACTCCAAAAAACTTCACTATTTTTCAAATTCTTATTATAAAGGATATTTATACTCAGTAGAACATAATTAGATTTTTATTCTTTATTGATTCTGGCCTTTATACCTGATTTCAATAAAATGTACATTTAGAAATTTTTGTGTTACTTAAAAATTCTAAATTATCACAAAAGCTGAAAGTCTGCAAACCATGTATAATTATTTAATTCATGAAACAGAATATGGTATTGTAAAATATACTCTGGTGTAGGTGTTTTCCCTAAGTGATGTCATTAAACCAGGTAACTCACCTATGAAATCTTGCAAATTCCTATGATGGAACTTTTTCAATAAAAGAAAAATAAAACAAGTTGTAGAGTACACCAGCTCTACTATTATTTGTCTAGAGAACTCTAACTCAGTCATCTTGATTGGGAGGGAAACATGGAGGGAAGGAATATTTTTCAATCTTAGGCTTTCCCTACAGATGTGACCTTCAGGTAGTATGGTTCTTCTTTGAGAGTCAGAAGGGCAGGGAGCAGTGCTTAGAGATGACCAATGTCTTAGAGGGAAGGGGCAAGTGCCCACATGGTTTTGGATTTTGAGACCTTGATCCCTATCCTAATTCATGCTTGCCATTGGGACCTGGTGGCAGAGTTGAATTTCCATGGCTTGATGCTGGCCCCTTCCTGGCCCAGGATTTCACCTGCTTTTCACTCTTTCTCCAACATGGAAATTCAGGCCACCACTGTGAACCAGATCTACCAGCCAGGAGGACCTACTGGGATTCCCTGGAGGGAAGATTTATTTCCACAGCATTAAGACTAAGTCTCATTTATTTGTTTTCGCTGATGGTCAAGAATACTGTCTGTGGAGCAACACTGCTTGGGCCAAAATCCCAACTCCACTGCGTACTAGCCAAGTGATCTGGGACAAGCTTTCATGTCTCTTGTTTGATTTCCTTGTTATATAAAGGGATATAATAAAATCACCCACTTCATAGGTTTGTTTAAGAAGATTAGTTAAAATATATGAAACACTTAGGACATACGACATACCTAGAATGCAAGATATACTCAGTAAATGTTAGCAATTCTTCCTATTATTTTTTAAAGGAAAATTGTTGGTATGAATGAGGATTTTGTGTCTAGGAACAAGGTATGAAGTTTGAGAGCACTTTAACATTAATACCAGAGCAGCAATTTTCCAATTTGTGGTCTTAGGACCCTTTACACCCTTAATAATTATGAAGGACCCACAGAGTCTTTGTTTCCATGGGTTACATATATATTAACATTTACGTTATTCAAAATCAATACTGAGCTGTTAAAAATAGATATTAGTTCATTTAAAATGAACTTTCTCATATTGATGTAAAGACCTAAGAGAAACATTTCCTTTAAAAAATAAAAATATGAGAGCAGTGACATTGCTTTACCTTTTTTTTTTTTTTTTGCATCTTTTTAACATCTGGCTCAACAGAAGACAGATGGATTCTCATGTTAGTTTTTCATTCTGTCTGTTGCAATTTATGTCTTGCAGACTTTGGAAAGTGTGGCATGTTTATGAGAAAGAATTCACATGAAGGATGAATATAATGTCATAATATTAGCATGAAAAGAGAGTGACCTTGTGGACAATCCTGAAAGGTCTTGGGGGACTTTGGGGTACCCAGATTGCCTCTGAAGAACCGCTGTACTGGAGCACCTGCGTGAAACAGAGTAGGCTTAGGCTTTGGGAGGGTGGACCCCATCCTGGCCTTTCTTCTGTGCAGGTCTTAGGGTGACTGTGTGTGCAGGAGCCTCCACCTGGACCACTCACCCCAGTCATTGCATGGCGGCCCCTCTTACTCTCCAGGCTTCTTTTAACTGGCCTTTGCTCAGTGAGGCTGGCCCCAACTGCCTGTTGAAGGCAGGGATCCCTTGTTGTTTCACAGCACAACACTCTGTTGTCTCCTTTTCACTACTTCATCACAAATTGTAATCAATTCATTTATTAGTTGACTCTCTGCCTATCCCTCCAATAAAGTCCCCAAAGACTAGCCCCTGAATGTTGTGTACACCATTGTAAGCCCAGAACCGACTTTGATCCCTCTCCTTTCTTGCTGCATATTCAATCCATCTGCAAATTTATTTGACTGCTCCTCACACTATATCTTATCAAACTTCGGCCCTCTGAAGAAACTATGGAGCACTTGCCTTGCCCTTTAGCCTGTACCTACACTCAACAGTCAGAATAATACTTCCAAAATATAAGGGGGAAAAAAATCCACTCCTTTACTTAATACTTCTAGTGGCTTCTAATCACGCGGGCCTGATATGCTCTTCCTATTTCCTTCTTAACATTAGCCATAATGACCACCTCCTTCCTCAGACACATCAAGTGTATTCAGGGTTTGCACTTGCTTCTCTCTTTAACTATGCTGTTCTTCTAAATGGCTCAGTTCCTCACTTCCTACAGGACTCAGTTTAAATGTCCTTTTTTTGGAAAGTGTTTCCTAGACTAGTTTCTACAAAATAACAACAAACTCCTTGCCAATATTTTTCTCTATACATCGTGTTTGAATGACTGATTGGATGAAGAAGTCACCTTAACTTTCTGACACTCAGTTTCTTCTTTTAGACAATAGGAAAAATCATCCTTAGCTTGTAGTGAGGTTGAGGAATCAGAATAACAGCGAAGCCATTTCTTTGATCTTCAGGTCTGGATCAGAGGCCATTTGTTACATAGGGGGAAGGAGCTTGCTTACTTGTCTCTTTGACTGAGGATTGTGTCTTTCTCATTCTCAAATTCCAATGCCTAATCCTATACCTTACCACATAGTATATGGTCAATCAAAGTTTACTAAATAAATTCAAGAATGAGCTAAAGAATAAGTGGTGCTGAAACCAATATTAAAACACTAATTTATGGTATGTGCGTATGTATGTTGGTGTATAAAAAAGGAGAGATTTCTCTTTTTTCAAATCAGACCCAAACTGGAGGAAGTAGAGGATAAATAATGAACTTGAATTATAGCAGTGGTAACATTTCAGTTAATGAGCTGGGGTAGGAAAAAATATATTTATTAGCTTGAAACTATTTCTGATCTGTTACATAAGTGACTTGAGCAATCACCTTTAAACTATGGGTAAACAGTCTAGGGTTTTATAATGGTTCTTTTCGTTTTTACTTGTTAGGAGTACTCACAAATTAATCTCCACAGTAAAACAACTTGTTCCCAGCAATATATGTTTTTCCCTAACTGATTGAGCTGGCTACAAGACTTTCCCACTCCAGCCTGTGCGAGTGACTCTATTAACACACTTTGGTGAGAAAAATCTGATGGATCCAGGGGAACCCATAGTATTTTATTGGAAAGAGATGATGTTAAGTTCCTTAGCCAACAGCTCCTTAGCTATTAAAGTATAACTCTATTGAAGGGAAACACTCGTCCAATTTCTTTTATTCCCAAAGAGACTTTTTTTTTTCTCTTTGATCATGGAAAACTTACTGCTCCAGGAGAGGAAGCTAATGTCCTGACTGAGCAATTTACTAGCCACATCACCTTGGTTAAATTTCATAATCTCTCCGGGCTATAATTTCTGTCTTCAAAATATAGGAGGTGGTGAGACATCTACAGAGCATCCATAGGAAATTTTTTTCCCAACAAAATTGATGTTGTTTTGCTGATGTCCCCATAGATTCCACCTGATTTAAATCTGTGAGTCAGAAGTCCATCATTAGGGAGACTGGGTTTGTGTTTCCAAGAGACAAACTCCAAGGCAGTTTGGAGTGGTTCGTCTGTCTCTTTGCTCAGCACCTGGAAAAGTACCTGGTACAGAGAGGGTGTTGTTCAAAGAATTGTGATATAAGATCCTGAGAAACTATGACCTCTCTTTTATTTCCATAAATAGCTCCCACCTCAATAATGTTTATTACAAATAAAATAATTTCTTTTTTCATAGAAACAGTTCAATAAAATGTTAAGTGAATGCAATTCAAATTGTGGGTAAGTAATTTGTAAAAATATGTGATTTAAAATAAATAAATAGCCACAAGAAAATGAATAAAAATCATGACTTTACCCTTCCCAGTCTTCCCTTGAAAGCTCAGCTGTATGGGTCCTGGCTCCTTACCCTCATAAAAGGATTTTTTCATCTAGAGTGACAGCACTCGGGAGCAACCCAAGGGAGCTCAAATCTGAAGACCTCAGGACACGGTTTTTGTCATAAAAATCAGTGAGGAAGTGAGGTTCCAGGCAACTCATTGTTCCCAGAGTGAAGATTACAAATGTTGAATCAGTAAGGAAGCACTCACCCCAAAACAAGAAAAAGACATTTGTGATGTCTGTTCCCCCTGTGGTTTTGGCAGGAGTCTTCTACTTTTCAGCCCAGTCAGTGACTTTAGAGCCCTTTAGGTAGTCATGGCAAAGCCCAGAAGGTTGGGACCAGACTCCCCATTATGCAGTGGCTCTGGGGACATGTAATTTTCTCAGTGTGTTTTAATTTCTTGAAATGACTTATGAAAGATTTGTTTGCATTCGGGAAATACAATTTCCCTAATGATGACCTGCCAACTTGCGGTTATAAATCAGGTGAAACCCACGGGGACCTCGGCAAAAAAGCATTAATCTCGCTGGAAAAAGAATTCCCTGTTCATGCTCTGCAGATGCAGCACACCATCCTCATGAAGGACTAGCACATTTTTAAACAATAAACTCTACCCGTGTGTCTAACTACTGCCTGTCATTCAAGACCAGTTCTCTGGTCATCACCCTCCAAAAAGCCTGTGTTGATCTCCCAGCTGGAAGTGAGTTTTCTGCCCTCTTAGAACTGCGTCTGTTTCTCTCTTGTGACCTTGAGAATTTCTTCTTTCCATTAGTCTTTTCGTTCTTCCATGAGACAGGAGCTGGCACTGCTGTGACTATCATCACCTCCCTAACAGAGCCCATTGCCTGCCAAACAGATGTTTGGCAAATAATAAATAATTTAAAAAACTGTTGGTGTAATAAATGAATGAAGGAAGCATTAATCATACAGAATGAAACATCACCTTCTCATTTGAATAAACTCTATTTGATTCAGCTTTAGGATCTAATTTATACAGGAGTCCTATGGCTCAGTAGATGGAGTTAGGTCTGGAAGTTGGGAGATAATCCTTCCTGCTCATTTACTAAAGAAAGTTGGGAGGAAATACCTCACTTGTCATGTCTCTCTTGGAATAGCAAAACTGAAAGAGCGGAGAGAGTTCATTTAGTGCATTTCCTGAGATGCACAGAAGGAAAGTGATCGTATAGGTTGGCACTGTACATTAATGGTTAGGGCTGAGCTGGACCTGCTTCCTGACCCTAAAATGTGAAATGTGATATCAGTCAGAAAAGTGGTTACCTCTGAGGGGGATTGACTAGAAAGAGGTGCAAAGAAACTGTCCTGTAGGACAGAAATGACCTCTATCTTGATTCAGACAGTGTTTGCTGGGGTGTATACATATGTAAAAATCCCCTTGGTTATGCACCTATGATTTGGACATTTTATTGAATGTAATATTGTACCTTAGGAAAAAAAGAAATGCTAAATGTGATATTTTAAAGGAATTTCAATGGTTCTTCTTCCATTATTTTAATATTCATATTTGTTATATCTACAGTTTTTCTGATTACAAAATAAATACATATTTAGTAAAAATTCTAGCATACCTGAAATGCAAATTTCAAAATGCTATTCTTCAGAGTGAAAACATTGTTAAAAAATTATAATAGCCAAGTTGTATTTTGATATGAGAAAGTAACTTCTTTGAGAGTATGGAAGTGCTACATGTTGTCACCTGGCACACAATTTCTAAGAAGTAGTGTGAACCCTTGGAAAAGTTGCCAAATGCTACTCTCTGAGATGAGACTGTCCCCTGCCTCTTAGCTACTAAGTCTCCTTTAGGTCATGCAAAAATTCTGTTTTTCTCCAGGGTTTATTTTTTTCCCAGATTCCAGTGACTTGGGGTGTATTAACTTCCAGGTGACTCCACTAGTCTCTGTTGCATACTCTACCCACTCCTCAGGACTGATTATAAAATAGGGTTACAATTTCACTAATTCTTTGATCCTAAAACAGGTTCATGCTACTGCCCTTATGCACGGATTTATTACTAAGCACTATAGTGGGATGGAAAAAGGTGGACTGTGAGTAACCAAGCCAGGCAGCTGATATCATTAGGGGGCTGGAAGCTCAGGTGTCCTCATACTTCTCCCTGATAACAATGATATTGCCAGGTTTTAATTTCTCTCATACCACTGCTCAAATTAGCAGAGGATAAGCTCTTAATTTTTTTTCTTTTAAGTCCCACACATTAAATAAGGAGGACAGAAATTAATTTGACTTAAAACTTTGTGAGTTCTTCCTCTGTCCTTCTTTCTCCTCCTTGAACCATTCAGTCCTGAAGCCATCTGGTGGGACTAAGCATGGTAGGTTAGAGCCCAGAGCACATGCTTGTGCCAGAAAGCTGAGGAAGTGCTTAAAGGACAATAAGGATAGATCAAGAGGACACAGGGCATCAAAATATCAAAGGATTATGATGCACTGAAAAAAATAGGGAACAATGAGTCCTTTGATGAATAAACCAAAGATATGAAGAAGAACAGGATATGCACTTAGTTTCAAAGGACCACCCCACAAAATACCTGTTAATTAAAAAAACGAAAAGGAATAACTTTACAATGGTTAAATCTGGCAGACTTTAATAGAGTAATCAGAGTAAATTCTGAAATAGACCAATTTGAAAATCATATGCCACTTGATTGGATACAAATAAGAAGCACATGGCCCCACACCGTGAGTTCCTGCCAAAGATGAATACCTCTGATCTAATTATGAGGAGACGTCACAAGACCTAAATTGAGGGATATTCTACAAAACATCTAGGCTATAATCTTCAAAAGATTCAAGGGCATGAAAGTGTTCCAAATAAAAATGAAGAGATACGCATTATATGAGTCCTAACTGCATCTTCTTGCTATAAAGGACATTATTATAACAATTGGTGAAATTTCAGTGGAACTTGAGGATGAATGGTAGCAATTTATGAATGCCAATTTTCTGTTTTCAATAGAGATATTATAGCCACGGAGGAGAATTTTCTTCTTTTTTGAAATATGACACATGAAATTATTTTGTTGTTAAAAGGCACCACCATTTCAGCAAGTTGTTCTCAGATGTTTCTTGGGTGTATAGCTTTTATATTGTACATGCAACTCTTCTATAAGTTTAGATTATTTTAAAATTTTAGAAATTCAACTCAAAAGCAATGATGTAAATAATTCCTTCAGATGTTCTACTTTAAGGCAAAAATACTCTCCCTTCCTTCTGCTCCGCTTCCTAAGATTGAGAGTATGAAGTTCTTGTGTGTGTGTGTGTGTGGAAGGAGATCACATCATGTCACAATTTTGAGGAAGGCAAGGAAATCATCAGATCCACTTTGCTTCCTGACACCATCTGCGGTTACTGAGGAGGCCCAGTTTGCCTGCCACACTGTAGGCCAATCACGGACAAGAAGTTTTACATAAGAGAAAGAGTTCATTCCCAAGGTGGACAAGAGCAGAGGTGGGACACCCAAGTCTCAAATCTGCCTCTTCAATGACAGAGTTTGAGGATATTTATGGGATAAAGCAGTAGGGTGTAAGGGGACCAGAGGTGAGATAATCAGCAGTGCCCACATATGTAATCAGTCTTCATGGCTCTTCATGGGATGTATGCTCAGAAAATAGCAGTGTTAGCAAGACCTGAGAGTAGAGCTTGCAGCCCTCTGATTTCAAAAGATCACCCACTGGACACTTGCACAGCCCCAAGTAAGGCAGCCTTCAAGTCGCTGAAAGGTAACCTAGGCAACCATTATCATCATAACACACCTGTCAGAGTTCATCTACAGCAAAGCTGGGGGGAGACTAATTCAGTAAGGCTCAGCTGCATCACTTCCACATCACACCCCCTACCTTCCCACTGCTGCCGAAAGTCTATGCCACATTCTGTAAGAGGATGCTGACCAGGATTGGTTGCCATGCATTCTGTCTTGAGATAGGGTTCAACTTCATGTCCTGTGGCAATAAATTGCTTGTTAGCTCCAAAGGTAGAAGGCAGCAAAGGAAGGACCAGCAGATCTAATTTTCCTCTGCCATATATATTGTATGACTCAAATGGCTGGGTAGAAAGTTCTCTTTCAGTGGGACTTAAAGAAATGAATTGTCCTCTTAAAGCACAGAATCCAGGGTGACTAGGGAATGAGGGGTAGGATCTTTATTCTGCTTCCTGCGTTGTCACAGAACCATTTACATTCTATAAGTGGGTTAACATTCTTGAGCTTTGGTTTTCCTGTTGGTTTAATAGGAATATCATAGATGAAAATCAAAATTTACAAAATACATTTCTTGATGGTCTCATATGTCATTTGGAGAAAAACAGATGGAACTTAAAAGCTTTATGCTAAGCAAAATAAGTCAGACTCAGAAAGTTAAGGTGGTATGCTTTCAGTTGTATGTGGAAGTTAGAGGGGGAAAAGTAGGGGAGGGATAATCTCATGAAATTAGAAGGGAGACAATAGGATAGAAGAAAGGGACCAGGGAGTGGGAAGAAGGGAGGGACAGAGAGGTACTGGGGGAGAAATTGGCCAAATTATGTTATGTGCAAGTATGAACATGTCACAATGACTATGAATACACTATTATGTATAATTATAATGCACCAATAAAAAATAAGAGAAAAAATGCCCCAGGGTTATAATTAATTTGAGTATATATAAATATAAATGATGCTGAGTAATTCAGTAAAAAGATAACAGAATTGGTCAATAAAAGTGGAGTCTAGTTTCCTCACTATCACTAGTGAACTCCATGACTTTAGACAATTCACTTTCTGGGCCCTAGTTTTATCCTGTGCCAAATGTAATTGAGAATATCTATCTGTATCTGTAAATCCTAGGAATTGAAGCAGAATACGAATTTAAAAAGTTATTTGTTATATAACTTTAACTGTATTAAGTTTATCAGATTTTTTGATAACACCATACTTAAAATTTATGCACAGGAACATTTTCCTTTATCAAGAACAATTAAAAATAGTTCTATATAAAACTTAATTTTAAAAATGACTTAAGACTGGACACAGTGGTGTGCCTGTAATCCCAGAGGCTCAGGAAGCTGAGACAGGAGGATGGCAAGTTCAAAACCAGTCTCAGCTCAACTTAGCAAGGCCTTAAGCAACTTCGGAAGATCTTGTTTCTAAATAAAATATTTGAAAAGGACTGGGGATGTGACTCAGCAGTTGAGTGCCCCTGGGTTAAATTTCTGGTAACAAAAGTAATAAATAAATAAATAAATAAATAAATAAATAAATAGACTCAAGTCCCTGGGATGAACTCAGTCCCTTAATGAAAACTTCCGTAGAGAGTATAAGAATGCTATTCCAACTAACCATTTAATGCCCAATTAATTAAAGGATGGCCTAAGAACATATTGAGGAAGATGTTCAGGTAGCAGTGCATAATAGGGGTGGCAATGGAAGTACCCCCTACAGAGGATTTTAAAGCAATTTTAAAACTAACACAGAGTCAATGTGCTTTTTAATTGCTATGTGCTGGTGGTTGAAAACTGTGTCAGTGATAAGATGTGTTCCTCCTCGGGATGGGCATCGCTGCCCCTCCCCTGGTTATGCCACTGTGCTCAGGAACAGAGACAGAACTTCATTTCCACTAGGAGAATCCACAGGCTACAGGATATAACTGCTCTTTATGTCCATCCACCCCGCTGAGCAATATCCGGTTGACCTTCCTGACCCAACATCCAGAATTTTGTGGAAGGTTTCCCACAGAAGATATTCTGAAAGTTGGTCCTTTGCCATGTTGACTTGCAGTACAATATGCACAGATAAAATCAAGGAAGGCAAATGTCTCCTGAAAACCTAAAAAACTGGCTTTGATTAAGTATGAAATGATATAAAACTCTTGTATGGAGTGACCATATTTATCTATGACTTTCTTTTGCTTCACATTTTAATTTTAAAATATTTTTTTCATTGCTTCTCACTAAAGAAGCTATTCTTTCTGACTCCCCAGAGTTGAACCAGCTAATGAATAACTTATAACTTCCCATGAACCACCAAGTCCTAATTTTCATATCTAGAAATAATCCCCACATCTTTTTGAGTCATGGTGTATAAGAATTTGCACAGCTGTGGGTTTTCTTTTTAAATTTCAGAATCTGAAAAAAATTCAAGTACAGAATCTAAACATGAAGCTGAAAAGTTTATTATAGAAACTATTAACTAGATATTTTAAAACCATTTGTTTAAAGGAATAGTAAGGATTTGCAAGTTTATTGGAATTTCTTGTTTTTATTTTAGGTATCTTTTTTCAGTTTGAGAATTTACTCATGATGTCCATCTTTCCTTTTAAATGTATAAACATATGTATAAAAGCTGTTTTGCACTCTTGTTTGCTAATCCCAGGGCCTTGATCATCTGTGTGTCTGTTTCTATGAACTCCCAATACAACACACCACTTTCTTTTATGAGTTCATACTTTTGGCTTTATTTTTAAAAGATAAATATCTATCTAGTAATTTATCATAGTGTTCTGGACATTCAACATACTTTTTGTTTTTGAAACAAAGTCTTGCCAAAATGCTGAGGTCTGCCTCAGACTTGCACTCCTCCTGCCTCAGCCTCTCTAGTGGCTGGGATTATACGCATGCACCACTGCACTGGCTATGCGCTCTATTTTTCAGAGTCTGGATATTTTTCTTGCAGGAAGGCATGTTAAATTAGTCATGCCAAGCAGCAATTTATTGGAAGATCAGCTGGGTCCCTTCAGAGCTTGTTTTTAAGCTTTGTGGCCAAGTGCAGACCCTACTCCAGAGTGAGAGTCTTCCCTGTATCCCAGTAGAAATCCTACTCTGTTCAGGAAGGTGTCCTCACTTGGCTCATATTTCTGTGGCTCCCTGCACTGGAGTGATCTCCAGAGCATCCCTGGAGGAATTCTCTTGGTGGGCTCACAGTAATGCAATAGTTCCAGGTCTAAGTACTATTGTTTTTGGCTTAAGACAAGAAGACTTCTAGGTAGGTTCCTGAGGCTCCTTCTCTGTATGAGTCCACCCTTCTGGAACTCTACCCTCAAGTTCAGGCTGCCTCAGCACCCCAGACTCTGACTTTGGATCCTCAGGGAAAGCTTCTGTCTTGAGTCCTTATTCCCAGTACCCCATCAGATGGGTCCTCAGGCAAAAAGCCACTCATTGTGGGCTTACTTAACGTGCCTTTTTTCTCTTAGGAAGCATGTCCATGCTCCAACATCTTAAAGTTGGACAATGGTTACTTCATTCAATATGTCTACTTTTTTATTTGTACTAAAGTGTTGACCTTATGGAACCAGAAGCTCAATACTCATTTTCTTGACTTGCTCCATCATTTTCAATATACTCATAATTTAAAAAATGCTTTGCATTGATCTTTTAAAAAGTGTTATCCATAGCATTGATTTTAAAAAATATCTTCAAAGGAAAAAAATGGGTTTGTGATAAAAGAGGTTGGAAAATGCATTTTTCATGACAGCAGGATACCTCAAGATCTGACATGGATTGCATATTTTTAAGAGACTGCATTATCTGCATTTTCCAAATTCATTTGATCACAGAATCCATTTTTAGGAGCATTTCTTTTGAGAGTAACAGACAATGAACCACTTTTGGGGAAATAGTGCTCTGTGGTTGCTATTTATTAATTTTATAAAAGTTTACATGCTTAATCCAAACACAGTATAGTTACAGCTATCTTTAAAATTAATTGGGAGATTCAAGATGGCAGGCTAGAGTAAGGCTGCATTCCTACTTGCTCCATGGATTCCTACTTGCTCAGGATTCAAACAGCAGGAATATGGCTCTCAAGGAGATTTTATATTCAAATCACATATAAGGAGTCCCCAGTCACCGCTCCGGAACCAACTCTGCCGGGCTGAGCTCGGCCCGGCCGCGGGCAGCTACCACCTGGGAGCGCCGGACCCCGCAGCTGCTTCGGAGTCACCGACCTGGGTCTGCGCCAGCCAGCAAGTGAGTGCGGGTCCACAGCAGCGGCTTTAGAGTCACTGGCCATGCTCCGGCACCAGCCAGCAACCTCCCAGGCGGAGACCGAACATCTCAGGCTACCTGGGGCCTCCTGCGGCTTCCTTCTCCATTTCAGAAATCAAATAGACCAAAACACAATAATACTGGGGGACTTTAACACTCCTCTCTCACCGTTGGACAGATCTTCCAAGCAGAAATTGAACAAAGAAACTATAGGACTCAATGACACAATTGCTAATTTGGACTTAACGGACATATATAGAATATTCCATCCATCAAAAAGCGAATACACTTTATTCTCAGCAGCTCATGGTTCCTTCTCTAAAATAGATCATATGTTATGCCACAAAGCTACTCTTAGCAAATACAAAAACATAGAGATACTACCTTGTATACTATCAGATCATAATGGAATGAAATTAGATATCAATGATAAAGTTAGAAACAGAAACTACTCCAAGACCTGGAGATTAAATAATATGCTATTGAATGATACATGGATAACAGAAGACATTAGGAGGGAAATTAAAAGATTCTTAGAGGTCAATGAGAACAAAGATACAACATATCAAAATCTCTGGGATACTATGAAAGCAGTGCTAAGAGGAAAATTCATTGCATGGAGTGCATTTAATAAAAGAATGAAAAGTCAACAAATCAATGACCTCACATTACAGCTCAAAGCCCTAGAAAAAGAGGAACAGATCATCACCAAAAGTAGTAGAAGACAGGAAATAATCAAAATCAGAGCTGAAATCAATGAAATTGAAACAAAAGAAACAATTCAAAAAATTGACA